>RDPX01000183.1:1489966-1513448 GCA_003991215.1 Morbakka virulenta | reverse complement strand
GATAGATAGATAGATAGATAGATAGATAGATAGATAGATAGATCGATCGATCGATCGATCGATCGATAGATAGATAGATAGATAGATAGATAGATAGATAGATAGATAGATAGATAGATAGATAGATAGATAGATAGATAGATAGATAGATGGATAGTGCATACAAATTCTGTGGAAGAACAGAGGATTGAAACACGTTTACTAGAAAATAAATAGAAATACGAATTTCTGTTAATTGTAACATCAGGGCTAATATAAGATATTGCGTAAGTAAGCCTTAGATTACTGAGTTGGTACTAGAATCTAAGAAAAGTTTATCACAGAATGGCATTTCCAAGGTGACAACAAACATGTTTGTGAAAATAGAAATGCAGGTTTCAAAAGACAAGTAATATACAAATATACTTACAGGTTAAGCTTATATTAAAAATTCATAACTCTAGAAGGAAGGAAATAACAACAAGTTAGATTGAAAGAATAACTCTACAAAGCCTGAAGATTGACAAATAATTTTGTGTGAAATGCGAAGGAATATGTTACTAAATATGGTACTAAAACAGAAATCAAAATGAAGTTACACCTATCTGTGAATGATGAAATTTCTTTTTATTTTATTTTTTTTCAAATTTGTTTCGAAATAAAAACCAGCTTTGCAACTATCTCCCTTCAAACTGTTTTTCTCCTTCTCGTGATCTGAACTTTATTAATACTAGTGTGAAATCATTTATTTCGTCTTAAATTCTTCTTTCTGCATTCCCTCCAATATTTAGTGACTTCTGTGGGCCTTTTCTTGGAAAAAAAATGCTAACGCATCTTTAGGATTGCAATAGCACAAATTAACCTGCTTTAAATTAGCGACTTCTTCTAGTTATTTATTTTACCAAATTATTATTGTTCAGAGCTGAATGAGCTTCACCTTACTTGTTACTAATTAAAAGTTTGCTTTACAAATAAAGCGATCTTAAAAACAGGAGACCTTTCCTCCATTATTTGCTGTCGATAGGAATATAATCCTTTCAAACCAGACTTAGACATGTCAACTGGTCTATCCTTATTTCCTGACTGTGAGAGTTTCTTCTAGTTGAGAACTAATTTTGTTGATAAATGCTCTGAAAAAGTTTTTAGTACAATTTCATATCAATTTGTTTGCATTTCATGCTTTTCCCTATGATAGTTATCAGCAGGATCATGAGTGACGTTCCAGTAAAACGCTACCCTGTAAAGGGAACATAATGAAACTTCATGTTTATCATCTTATTTGAAAACCTGGAGTTTTCATACCAACTTGATCCAACTTAACTTTCCAATACCACTGTATACATAAATTTCTTCTGTTTATTCGTCTTTAACTTCTTTTCAATGCAATAAATCCAATCAGAAAAATGAGCTGTTTGTGTGGAGCCATCTTTCTTCGATCTTCTTTTCTCTCGTCAATTCCCCTGTTTTATATTTTCTGTCGAGAGGCACTACCTGTTTCTTCCTTTCTTTCCCCAAGGGCTTTTACTCTTTCACGGATAAAAAGAGGAAAGAATACCAGTTCAACAAACATCAGATGCTTTGGTTTCTGAAATTGCAATTTAAAATAATTTGGAAACTATTATTTTGAGATAAATAGTGCTCTTGCTGATTCCTTGTTGAGTATTGTATAAAGCAACGAGGTAATGAAGAATCATTAAGCTTAATAAAAAATGTTGGGTTGTTCACAAGGTCACAGCGCTCCTAAAACACCTTTTGAAAATATCAAAATTGTGCAGGTCCTTTACCAATTGTAACTTCAGTTGGAGACAAACAGATACAAAGAAACGTTTACTTTAACAAATTGTAAATAGTATGACACAGTCGCTGCTGCACGAGAAACGTGCTATTTCATTTTGGTTTTACGTCTTTTACAAGAACTAATGATTGTTTTGTTGAGAATTGGATGTTTTTAAATGCAGTCATGCTTAAGCATTGTGCTGAAAATGACCTAACACACGTTTTGTCTTTGTACACATATCAGTAACTGCTTTTTGCCTTAAAATCAAATCGATGATCCAGAGTTGCAGTTTGTGAGTAAAACAATGCACACTTTTCCCACTCCTCCAATCGAAAACCAAGTGCAATGTTTGAGAAACCATCATGGACAAGGATGTCTATTCTATAGTGATGTGAAGACCATTCTGTTGGCATGGGCAACCAAACGTCCCCATGATATTCCAGAGCTCTTGCAATTAGCGGCGTCAAAGGCCTTGGTCAGGTCTACAAAAGGTGCTTAGAGCTCTTTTTTTGGTTCCCGGCATATCTCCTTGAAGCTGATAGATAATAATGATCGTATCAACTATTGAACAACTCTCTCTGTAGCTGCATTGATTCCCTGGCACATTTCTATCTTCTGTGTACTTAATAAGGCGGTTGAGGAGGGCTATAGCTAGGATATAACCAGCAATGACAAGAAGAATAATTCTAGGGTAGTTGTTGCAGTACTGCCTCTTTTTTGTAGCGATGCTCAATGGAAACGTCCCTGAGCTCCTAAGGAAAAGCTTTTAGGTGACATATGGTCTGAAATAACTCGGAGAGCTTCTAAACCAAGACTAGTTCCACTGCCTTGTAAATTTCAGCCGGATTGGAGCCAGAGCCTGAAGTCTTTCCGCTTGAGAAAAATTTGATTGCTTTTTGTACCTCTGATTCCAATGGTGGCTCTGCCATGTTTATCTTGATGTCAACTTGGGGCATTATGACAATAGCTCTATCGTTAATGGAAGAAGCCAGTCCTGGGTATGACAATAAACTACATCCGCTAGTGGAGATTTTTTTCTAGAGGACAGAATGAGAGTACCTCGAACCACTAGTATCTCCGGGCGACCTCTGGCAAAGGTCCAGTATTCAACAGCCCCCTNGTAAATTTCAGCCGGATTGGAGCCAGAGCCTGAAGTCTTTCCGCTTGAGAAAAATTTGATTGCTTTTTGTACCTCTGATTCCAATGGTGGCTCTGCCATGTTTATCTTGATGTCAACTTGGGGCATTATGACAATAGCTCTATCGTTAATGGAAGAAGCCAGTCCTGGGTATGACAATAAACTACATCCGCTAGTGGAGATTTTTTTCTAGAGGACAGAATGAGAGTACCTCGAACCACTAGTATCTCCGGGCGACCTCTGGCAAAGGTCCAGTATTCAACAGCCCCCTACCTGGGTTACGGTAATGCCACTAGCAACTGACCGGTAACCGGCGGCTAATGGGTGACACTATCCTCTGCGTCTGTCCAGTAGCTGGCGGCAAGATGGTGATTCATCAGCTTCCCTACCTCACGACCTGTATCCCCACTCTGTCGCAGTGTGAGGACTCGTTCACTTTAATGACACTCAGAACGCAGCCATCCTAGGCTCAGCCATGTTGGACCGACCTAAGTAGAGAAGTTAGACCAAGAGGGATCCAAACCCGGCACTGCCATACAAAACTACTACTAATGGAAGAAGCACTATTCAGAAATTTGTTAACTTACTCTGCCCATCTTTCCAGGATTGCCTTTTTCTCATTGAGCAGAGCGGTTCTGTCCACCCTGAGCAATGGTGAAGTACAAGAGAACTGGGACTCATAGATGGTCGTCAGGGCATCACAGAAACACGTAGAACTGTTGTTGTCAGCGTACTTCTAATATCTCATCCGCCTTATTGCTGAGCCAGGAGTCCTGCTTCAGTTTGGACAAAACACTCTCCAAATTCATACAGAATTTTAAAATGTCTATAATTAGAATAATACAACTGTAGCCGGTGAAGAAATATTAAAGTGAAGAAGAAAATAATTTCGGCAACTTAGCTTGTTTGATTACTTTACATTCATGATGATGTAATGCCATGAAGTGAAAGCGACCCTGAGAAAAACGACTTCGTAGGGCAAATGTAATTTGGCAGCTACCAAGAGCTTACAAGAAGTATTCCTACCTATTCAAATCTATTATCCATTCCAGTTCAATTACATATTTTGCCATCCGATAACTTACTGTACGTAACCTTTGTGTAGAATGTTTTGAAACTTATAAACAATAGCAAAAATTCATAGTCTTACAAATTCATTTGTATTTCACGGCTCATCAAAGAATATTGAAATGAATGGTCAAAAAGTGGTGTGGTAAAATTGTCACATTGGTGGTTTATTTTTCTACTTAATTCAGGTTGAGGAGAAAATAAATATATTGGGATTTTTTATATTTGCCACTTCCAGTGACATGCAAGTCTTTGTAAAATCAAATGGAGTAAAGATTTCTCCAGAAATATATTCCAGGTCCTTGCAGGACTCAACAGACTGGAAATTTCCATTTGCGAAAAAATTCTAAAATGAAATATATCAAATACAAAACCAAAAAAGAAAAAGTAATGTCACCCCACAAATTTGGAGTCATTTTGTGCTTGCTACCATCTCATTTCTGAGAGCTCTAAAATTGGTATAAATCAGGGAAAGTGAACTAATTTTGTAAATAGTTTATTGAAACCTTTAAATAATCACCCTCTGGAAGCAACACAACAACAAACACCTCAACACTTCTGGCCTACATTAAATACCTTGCAATAATAGTTATGAAAATAAGATAAACATTAATTAAGCCAAAGCAATGGGATAAGGAATATACTCAACATTATTAATGAACCAAAGAATGAGTTTCATGAGATTTTGGTGCTACTTTACTTGCATACTTCCTTACATTGATTTTGAAATATTGCCATTTCTATTTTTATAACCTTCAAAAGTATGGGGCCCAGGCCAGTTAGATTTTGTGTCAGACAAATTTGAAATTCTACTCTGAACATGGGCTATATAATGACTAGCAAGAGAGCTTTGAAAAACTCCAGACTTCCAAGCTGCTATATTTTTGTACTTCTAAAGCTTTATAATTTCGATTTTACAAAGAGTTCAATGGCATGTAGTAAGACTAATACCTAAAGTGATGGTCAATTTCCATTCTTCTTGAATTGAATCCGGCTCTTTTTGGCAAAATTGTCTGGAATCGACACATTCTAGCAGCCTTTTTCCCTCTCCATGTGTTGGCTACCTTATCTTTGGCAAAACAATAGACCGCGGATTCCAGTCCTTCTCCTATTTCAATGGGAATGATTTATATCGAAGTAAATGGACTAAGATAGATATCAAAATGTTTAGTGAGTTCAAGGCCAGCTGATTCACAAGAACAAGTTTACATTTCAAGTGTTTTGATGGTTTGTTTTTTGTTACAAGTACAATTTAATATAGTCAATAGCAAAACCTGTTATTTCTTTATCCTCTCCCAAGACAAACATGGACACTAGAAGAGCCAAAATCGCCATAGTAACCAACTTTTATTTTCCTATTCGGTTTATTAAATCCTAAAAATTACATCTCCATCAAATCTCAAATTAGAAAAGAATAAATCAAAGGATTGGATCAGGAAAGACAAACTAAAAATTACAGAAAAGCAGTTAATCATAACACTGAGTTAAGAAACCTGGAATACCAATGGTTATGAGTTGTCACTACAATTTTAGTACAAATAAAATTGTGTTTTTAGGTGTAGTAGTGCTACAAATATATTTTTATTTGATCTTTTTTCCATTGAAAAACAACTATACATTAATCTTTAAAACTAAGGATTCCAGAGAAAAGATTAATTCTCCTTGGGAAGCCATTTTGGGAGCATGCAACAAATTAACAAGTGATTTTCTTACAATGGCAAGAAATAAATCTCTTCAAACTAATGCAAAACAAAGTCAAGTATACGTTGTAAATAACGAGAAAGGGAGAATCAGGATACTTATTTATTCGAAGACGATAGATGGAAAATATAAAGATTTTGGCGGTGATTATTGGCGGGTAGAGATAGTTAAGCCCTATAGAGAAGATTTGATTGCAGAAGATACCTTAAATGGAACTTATGCTGTTGAAATAAAGGCTCGTGCAACTGGAGAAGTAGAAATCCATGTCACTCTTGTTTTCTCGCTGTGTGACGGATTAAAAGAGCCACCAAATTTCTGGTTTCGATCAGGTTAGATTACATCGTTCTTTTTGCAAATGATTTGAGGATATCATTATTATTATTTCCTTTTTAAATGTAAAATTAAATTTCTAAATATTACGAAAGCAAGGTTATTTACACAAAAATATTATGACCATTAACATGAGATTGAAACTATTTTAAGTGAATATTTTTACCTTTGTAAATTTTCGAAAAATTATTCAAGAGTAACAAACAAATGTAGGATACGCCAATCTTTTGTAAATTATATAAAGTTATTTTTTTGTTGATTATATTTTTATTTTTTTAAGAAACAAAAAATGTTATTGCACAGAAATTATTTGTAATTGAAAGGGTACAAGGAGCACCTCCACAAAGAGCAACTCGAAATGCAAAACTACTCACTTTTTAATTCTTATTTAGACGTTTTCTTTTGTTTAACGTCATTTTCCTCAGTAACTGGGCACAGAGGATCCCCTTCAGAGAAAGTTAGTTTTAGCAGGGAGGAATATTTTCGCCGGATGCCCTTCTTGACGCCAACCAATTGTTTTTTACGTCTTTTTCCTCCAAAGTCTAGTTTGTCTAATAATAGTGCTGGTCCTTGAAAGATATTTACTGAAAAAGGAAAGTGATCACTTTTATGCCCTTTGTTAAAATAGCTACTCATTAATTGTGCCTCATATTGAAAGAAAACTCATTGTTGTTTTAGTAATTTCTCGTAGGTAACATTCATGGGCATTTTCAACCTGATAACATCTTGGAAGACTCGGATTATCTTTTGGAAGAGGAACTAGCTCCTATAAACTTTACTGTAAAGGAAAAGTATGGTAAGAGGAAATCGATAGTTTACTTCAATTGTACTTCTAGTGTATGCATAGCATTTTCATTTTATCTATAAACAGTTGTACGATAGACTATTTATAAATACATGGTTGTCGAAAGAAATTTTGGGACCCCAACTGACCTGCAGGGACTTGAGGAGCTGGCCAAAAAGAAAGAAAGAAAGAGCTGGGAAAAGATGCTTTGTCAACTATTTGCCCTTTTCACTTTAAAGCAAAATAGTAATTAATTATGCTATCTTGATAAAAAATAGCAAAAAGTTGTTGAATGTTTATATGTCAGGGATTTTCGTCTAACGCGTGCAATCGCACACACGCAACCAGGCGCAAGCATAACAGTTTTTGTACGTGGTTATTATAGCTCTTGAAGCGCAGTTAGTTTCCTATTCCATATTCTTAATTCTCGATGGCCTTTGTTGTAAACAATGACTGTGCCAACGTCAATGTGTGGCTGAAGCAAATTGTTAAATTTAACACCATACTTACAAAAGCGGGTATATTTCCTTTTACTACAAGAATTGCCTAAACAGAAATAACAAATAAGAAAACTCACCGAAAGTAACGACACAATGACAAGCGCGTGAAAGGGTACAGATCCTAACCTGTGAGGAAAATAGTAAGATGACTTAAAAAGATACAGTGTATGACTTTTAAAATTTTGAGTTATGGAAAGTTGGATATGATTGGTTACAACACAATAAAAGAAGGAGGCAAAAAGTATTTCAAGTTTGTATGGTGCTAAACTCAGCAATTCTTCAACTGAAGGGCGATATGAGACCACTGCATGAGCATTCATCGATGGTAAAATTGTGGTGACACAATAGCAGGTTTATAAATTTTACTATGTGGTGTGTTTTCTTTGTGAACATTCTCCTAGTCCAAAATATTGCTACTTTTCACATAATTGCACGATATTTAGAATTTTTTGCTTTGCCAATATTTAGATAATTGGTGTCCGGCATCACGTGGCAGGAATAAGAGAATGCTGAAAAGGAACTACATAAAGTAAAGAAGGGTTAAAAGTCTAGGACTAAAGAAAGGGCTATCAATTGTTCCTCCTCCCCCAAAATACAGCATTGTTGCTTGCAGACATAAACAATTGTTACAATTACTATAGAATGGTCCTTATTATGAACAAAACACTATGTTATGCAATTTATAAGGATCAGTGATTTAAAGACGTAAAAGGTGTAAAAATGGGTAATGAGAAAATACCTTTCACTGGTGTCTTAACTGCGGTTGTTAAAGGCAAAGTGGGCATAAAACTAAAATAAGATCCTTAAGGAAAATTCCTAAATCATATGGTACTTCATGGCATTTAAGCCAGTATTATGAGATAAAATCTTAAGGTTGAAAAGATGCAACCTCATTGAAAAGAGGAATCAGAAAGGTTTTTGAAGTAAATGAATACTCTGCTTGTTATCCATACTGCTCAATCACACAAAAGTGACAAAGTACTTTCGAAATTTGATAAACTGAACACCGAAGCAAAATATATTGATGTTGATATGAGGCCGTTAATCCAATTCTTAGGCACCTTTGTCAGCACTCCTTTTAAGGATAGCATGAAACAAAAATGGGCAGATTAAGAAGCGGAGCACAGCAAAACACTGAAAAGAAAAGGAGTATCCTGTGAAAAGAGAGTCACTCAGTTCTGTGGGGGTGTGGGAGCGAAAATCTGGAGACTTGATTGTCATCTTATTTAAAGAATGTGATTATATTAAATGTAAATGAAGCTTTGATGTGTTAAATCGGGACTGATCTTGTTACACTTTAAACAAATGTAAACAGATTAGTTCCAACAAGCCTCATTTAAGTAGAAAACGAAATTCTAGAATTAAGAGGTGTTGGAAAGCCAACGATTGACAAGGCCTAGGTAGATGGTGATATCAAAGATGACACGGAAATCAACTTAGGAGGTGATAACTCCGAAAATAGAGACAATTGTGCTGTTTTCACAGTGAAGATAGAAAAATTGACATTAAATTAACCATCCTTTTTTGTTTTTATTTGTTGAATGATTAATTATCAAACTTCAGTTGTTGTCAGCCCATGGACCTAAATGCGAGAGGAAAGATAAAAGAGGAAGATAGCTGACCGTACTCGAGTAATTGCCAAATTTGTGATGCTAGCTAAGTACAAGATTTATTGAAAATAATGGAATAGAATGCGCACCAAAGGACCCATGAGTTTTTTGCTCTTATCTATTTTGACGTGAAGCTGAAAACAATTGTGATTAGTTATATTCAAAGACTTATTCATTCGATTATAGGGGGAAACGTTCTGATCAGTATGATTTACTTTCAGTAACAATTGTGCCGAAACGAAGGTATTTTATTTAGTCCAAAACTATATGTGCCTGTAAATAAAAAGTAGATTAGTGATATTCCTAACTGAGCAACAGATGTCATGTTCTTATAGCCGCCTTTGGTCTACCAGACATTACAATCAGAAGCCGAATTGCTTAGGAATGGTCCCAAGAAATATAACCAAGAAGCTGTCGAAATCTATCGCAGTCAGCCTAACCCAACTTAAAAGTCTTACAATGATGTGGATTGTCAACAAGACCTCTTGATCAAAATATTCTAGAAGAGATCGTGATCATTAGAATTTAAAGAAGATATAGATGAAACTATAAAATGGTCAGAAAAAGAAGTCAAAGAAAAGATTTGAAGGAGAAAGTGCTCCTGTGTCTGAATCAGAAAATCTTTTTGAACATTTAAGAGCCTGCGCAAGATCATAAGCAAAAGCGAAGCCGCAAACAACTTTTTCAGGTCCTTCAGTCTCATTAGAATGAGTCAAACAACTCATTTGATAAGTTGTAAAGTCGTTTGTCTGGAGCCTTATTAATGGAATCTGATACTGTCCCAATAAAGGAACAAAGTTCATTGAAGAGGGACCGATGGAAGAAAAGTAGATAACAAATGCCCTGAAGAAAAGACAATCTAACGCACATGAAAGACCAACCATACAATTCAAGTTCTTATACTTCAACAGCTAGATGATCCTGTCAAGCGTGGATAACAAGGCCATAAATTTGAGTTGCAGAGTCTAGTTGAAAAAAAAGTAAATAGCCATCAACATGAAAATTCTTATTACTAACACTGCCAATGAAGCTTGTTTCACGAAGCCAAAGTTTTGAGAAGAGTCAAACACAGTAAAGTTTTCACGAAAGAAAAATGGGAACGAAAACCTCTAACATTACTTAAAGCTAGAGAGAGAGAGAGAGATGTGAAAATGTTATCTTTTGAAGATAACATTTGTAACAGTCTATTAAGATCCCTTGAACGTTGCAAGACCTCGCTCTAATAAAAAATATGCAGAAAAAATTATTTTCAAAAATATTCAGTTCCAACTGGGTTAGCAAAGATAAAAACGTCTATATCTCATTTGGTTAATTATCATTCTACATTGAGCGACAAAAAGACCTACCTTATATTGTGTCCTACAAAACATAAAAAATCAACCCTTTACAGCTGGCTGATCAGGCATTTTTATGTTATTATTNTTAAAGCTAGAGAGAGAGAGAGAGAGAGAGAGAGAGAGAGAGAGAGAGAGAGAGATGTGAAAATGTTTTCTTTTGAAGATAACATTTGTAACAGTCTATTAAGATCCCTTGAACGTTGCAAGACCTCGCTCTAATAAAAAATATGCAGAAAAAATTATTTTCAAAAATATTCAGTTCCAACTGGGTTAGCAAAGATAAAAACGTCTATATCTCATTTGGTTAATTATCATTCTACATTGAGCGACAAAAAGACCTACCTTATATTGTGTCCTACAAAACATAAAAAATCAACCCTTTACAGCTGGCTGATCAGGCATTTTTATGTTATTATGGTATGTTTAAATGATGTGATAGACAGAAACCATTCAAGAATTACCAAGTAAAGGACTGTTCGTCAGGCACTGTTGTTTTATTTCTGTCATATAGTGCGTAACAAAGTAAACACAGTGGCTAATTAGCTACTACTCTGTATCCTATTGACCAGGATACCTTTATTTTTAAAGCTTATTTCGATATCCCATTAATTATTTCTACTCCCCAAGCCTCAAAGAGAAAATTTTTCTTTAAGCATGCATTATGTGGTTTCACAATTTTTATAACTAATAGAGGGTTTTTTATGGGTTTGTACAGATTTTAAAACGTTATCGGAAGCTGAGCCTCAAGACAACTGTCGTTATGCTTGGAAAGGGAATGGCTATTGGAGAAATGAACAATGGATACCTACCAGTTTGGAATACTCTAAAGGTAATGATTATGCTATACCTAGAAAGTATTAATTTTGTGGATTCAGTGGAAGACATAGATATAGGAGCTTTATCGTGTAAAGAGTCGTTAATATTTTCTGAACTATCTTGTGAGATACTTCTCCTATCATCAGGCTACTT
Source organism: Morbakka virulenta (assembly GCA_003991215.1). Taxonomy (NCBI): domain Eukaryota; kingdom Metazoa; phylum Cnidaria; class Cubozoa; order Carybdeida; family Carukiidae; genus Morbakka; species Morbakka virulenta. The sequence continues at coordinate 1,502,255 of RDPX01000183.1, read as the reverse complement.
AAAGTGATATTGTACAGCTGTTTTGTAAAGCCTTTTTAGCAATAACATTTATGCTTAAACCAACAGTGTAACCACTCGACCAGATACATTTTCTGTGATTGATGAAATATTCATGCAAGCCTTTAAATCCACAGCATTATCAACAGTGGACCAAAGAACAAATGTCTGAAAAGGTTTGATGATTAAATATTTGCATTCTTTTAAAAAAAGGAATCATTTCCAAGGTTTTTAGCAAATCAACAGTTTACATTTAACAAAATATTGGTCAAGGAGAAAGAAGAAGAAAGACAATTATCGTTCCTTGATGTCCTAGCAAGAGAAATAAACAGATTGGACCATTTCAGTTACCATCTACAGAATATCGACTCAAGCAAACCAGTAACTTAATAATACATCACATTATCCAGTCTACTCTCGTAATAGTGTTATCACCTGTTTATAGAATACTTCCATTTTGCCCTCGATGTGGTCTAGCTCCTGAGCATATAGTTATGTTGTTTCTCTAATATTAATTTTGAAATATAGTAACCTGTTTAAAATTGGTCAAATTTTCAATGTACGATTTCTCAGCTTCCTTCTTAATGAGATTTCTGACACCATTTGTGTGTATATCACCATTTACAGAATATATTTTGGTGTACTCATCTCTTGAAATTATTGTATATCTGTCCATCTTACCTGCAATACCCCCAATGTTGTCAAGCGCATTTCTTTTATCTTTTCTATCAAAGTTTTCAGATTTTTGATATAACATTTTAACACTCCAGTTATCTATTTTCAAAACATTGACTTCTACTGTAATACTTTTAATTTTAGCTTACAATGCTAACTATGGGTGAAAATTTATGGTGATACTCCATTTTCGTCTATGGTAGGTGGCAACTCCTGCAAAGTCCTTTTTTCATAAGTGTCACAGTTCCTACAAAGTACCAATCTGTGTATCTTTTGCAAGGGACCAGGCATGTTTCTCTCATCAGCTTGCCAACTCCTAGACTGGTTACTATCTCGAGCTAACGATTCCAGTTTAACTTAAAATAGCTTGATATAAAAATTATCCTCCCAGCCCAAGGTTTATCCTTCCAATCAAAGTGATGAATTGAAATGTGAAGGAAATTTCATTACATTTGTTTTTGGATTCCCCGGCCAGGAGTAGAAAAGTCACTCTGGTTTGGATTTCTTTTAAGAAAAGTTGCATACTAATTGTAGAGTGTGACCTGCATACCACCAAGATATGCTAAGGTTAACTTTTTAATAAGTCACAAAAACCTTTCGTGCATAACTTAAATAACCTTTAAACTGTGTATATTTAAGAGTAAAAACTTTTGTAGAGAAGACTGAGTCTCCTGCTCATTTTGGGGTTACCAATGTATGTTAAGTGTCGTTATTCAAGTACTTAACAACAAACTAAGTAAAATTTAAAAACTCACTGAGGGCTAACCACTGACCCAATCGGCCTTAAAATCTATAAATTGATGCCATATGTCTCTGTTGACGGTTACCTTGGTTAAAACTCTCACTCAATCACTCACTCAGACATTCTCAGACACACAAACTCTGCCCCTCTCTGTCTGTCTGTCTGTCTGTCTCTCTCTCTCTCTCTCTACCTCTCTCGCTCTCTCTTTAAGTGAATGTATTACGAAAAGATCTACTTTAATTGTACATATATTTACATGTATATATTTATATATATTTATATATTTATATATAATTTAAACACTGTTCATATAATGAAATAACACGTTATCAGCCTGTGAATGTCACCATAGTAGAATGTTCGTGAAGTGTAGAAATAATCCTGATGAAATTGTAGGAGATGATTGAGTCAATGCACCCTCAAAGACTGATAGGTTATTGTGTACGGTAAGAAATAACAATAGATGAGGTACAATGTTTAAAATGTATGCTCATAATTTTTAATTATTACATTTATATGTATATGTATCGCATTCTATCACATAAGACTCATTTTCTACGTAATCACCCCAAGCACACCACAGAGATTCTGTTCGATTGATCTTTCTAATTCCACATTCAATAACAATGACCACTCCAGTTATTTCCATATCAGAGTTTTCTTTAGGTTTTAAAACCTAGTATTACTCAAAAACAATTGGATATTCCTTTACACTATCTCTGTCATTTCTCTCTTTTTTTTCGTCATCATTTTAATTTATTTTTTATTTATTTCTAAATTATTAAAAATTAAAATTATTCCGCATTTGATCAACAATTCTCTTTCCACGATGGCCCACCCTTTACAATAATATCCCTACAATATTTTGCTCCAAAATGTATAAGCTAGCAATACCTTATATACACAATATTTTTCTTTTTCATTCAAAGCCATGAGTGGTCCATATCCTTTCTCAATATCACTGCTTTGTTTTCAGTATCTATGACAGCTGTCAGCAAAAACTAAACGTAGAGGTCTCTGTGAATTCATGAATTTTAACAACTTGTTTCTTTATAATACTGTCCGGACTTCACAATCATCTGAGATAGTGCTAATTGTCTTAATATTCTTCCTGTTTTTCTAATGAATAAATTTTTCCTTTTTGGGTGTGTAGGGGCTCTAAATGCTTACAATGGTACAAAGAAGCTTCAAACATTATGGGTATTTGGTGATTCAATGGGACATAGATTTTATTCTTCGATTAAAAACAGGTTTTGCAAAGAATTATTCGACGAGTGTCAACTTACTTACACGTGGACATATCCTATCAAAGACCATAACAAGGAAGTGACCCAGAAAAATAACAAAGATTTCAATATTACAAAGTTTCTTTTACCCATTAAAGATATTTTGGGTGACAAAAGAATGGCCAGTAATAGAAGTGTCGTTATAATAAACTTTGGTCTCCATCAGGTTATCTCGGTGCAGTTTTCTGTTTTCAAAAGCTTAGTGCAAAAGTTTATTGGGCTCCTCAATGCTGCTAGAAAAAGGTTGGGGTACAATTGTCCCAAGATATACTGGAAAACATCAACCCCTCCTCTTCTTAAATTTAGCAAGTTTCGTGGTGAACCGCATGTCAGGTTTCTCAATGAACAGGTAAAATATATAATGTCTTTTTTTTTACTTTGCTTAATCCTAATTTGTTTACTCATCAAAGATAATTAGTTTTAACAAAAATTTTGATAAATTACCGTTGGCCATGGTTGCTGTTTTTGTAACTCCAGGATTTTTCTGTATTTGTCAAAGTCTAATTATCCACGACTTCCAATATTTATTGCACGAAAATGGTTTTGCACGTGCGTGTAAATGAAATTCAAAGGCTGAAATTGTAACATTTTACAAGGTTTACATGGAGAACTTCCGCTGCAGGAGTATTTTGAATTGCTGTATTGCTCAATTTAACAGCTGCGTCTGCAGCACTGAACCATTTCAATCAGTTTGAGCTTGGAGTTTCAAAGTCAATTTTTACAGCTTTCACCAAAGTGACCAACACACTACTTCTCAAGTCTTACAATACATTTTTGCACTTGTCTTTTATGGTGCTTTATTTGGTCCGATATTAGCAACAAGCGAATAAAGACGAGTAAGAAATATCAGAGGCATAACCAGTAACAAGAAAGTTTCGTATGTACTGCATCTGGTTAATAAAAGTGTTTGTGATGCAAAGATGTATATTATCTACCATTCTCCTTTCTTCTTTCTAGAGAATGCGATTGTTTGATGCTTATTCCAAGACATTTATGTGTAGAGAAGGCATAGAGATAATTGATATTTACCACATTGCAGCTTCTAGAAGGGATAAGTTGTTGGACATGGTCCATTTTGAAAACACAGTTTTTTATCCAATTGAAGATGCTTTATACAATCAGTTAAGAAATATTACCTTAAACAAATGAAAATATAATGTTTTACGTAATAAACCTATTACTGTATTAATTGTATACCGAATATCGTGCGCTTTCATCATATTCCAGTTAAAAAATAATTTCATTAGTTGATTATTTGTTTCTATTTCCTACATGCGCTCATTGTTACTGGTTCTGAAAACCTCGCCGACTAGGTTCCTTTTCTTTGGTCTGCTAGTAAACTACATTTCCTCTTCCCCTATTTTTTTCTGAATCTTTCAATAAGGAGTCCAATATTTATACAGTAGTCGCCATTTTACCCAAATTTAACCTTCAAGGGGAACAGATATTTTTACTACTTAACGAAAGATCGTCTAATCCGTGAGCGCTCGAAAACTCGAAAACTATAAATCTTACAATGAAAGTTAGAGTCAATGGTAGACTTATTGCGCTTGGATAGGACGAAAGACAGAATATAACCTTAAGGTAAGGCTATAAATGCACGGTAAAATGTAAATCTTATTAAATGCTATCTTAAGAAAAATATCTACAGCTAGTACCATCAAAAGTCCATGGATGTTTCATCATCAGTTCTGAAAACTCTAACTACGCGTACAAAGGTAATCATCAATCGCCATTGGCTTTAGGATCTCGCTGGTTTCAGTGTGAATGATACAGTTGATTCTTCTCAGAGGTTGTTGTACTTCCTTTTCTTTTTCCATTAACACGAAGTAGTTACGTATTGTCTTCACTGCTTCGAGCAGCTTATTACTTTTTGAATGGTCCAGTCCTGGATGATGGCAGTCATCTGCCGCAATTTCATCTTTGTCATTGTCTTCAGCCATTATGTCGTCAAACAGCTTCTCGTCTAACATAAGGTACTCAGTGTTAACTAGCTCTTCATTCAGAATAGCGACATTTTTCGAAGTCGTACCAACAAGGAAGATACCAGGTGCACTTTTTGATGAAATATTCAAGTAGTCATAGAGAACTTTGAGGGATTATCGCCATCCCGAATTGCACCTTCTTTGTTGCCTTCAAAAATGACTTAAAAACAATTTACACTGACCTACTGACAAATTTCCCCCTACGCCATGTCCAGGATTTTCATGGCGTCTAGTATAGAAAATGAAGGAATATTTTTCTTCTTGTCAATCGTTTTGATTAATCTACAACCTCTTGATACACTACACCTAGTTTTTTAGGGCCTTGCAAAATCCTGATCCATCAGCTGCAATTTTGAAGTCCAGTTGGTGGTAAAAACACTAGATATTTCGACTTCAGAACATTAATAGGAACATGTGCTGGGCAATTGTTCTCTAATAACCTAATCCTCTAGCTTTGAGATGCAAACGTTTCATCGATCCCTCTATCCCACTCCTCGAATAAACTAAAGTCCATCCAGCTATTTTTCGGCAGACATCCTTTAATTTCCGTTTTTGCTGGATTGTTGCGATACACAAGATCAAAAGAATTTTTAGCACGTTTCTTCATCAGACATTCGAATTTAACGTTTAAGACATTCGAATGCTAGACATAAAAATTCTGTATTGGATTTATTTTTTAGGGTATAGTACAAACNATTTCGACTTCAGAACATTAATAGGAACATGTGCTGGGCAATTGTTCTCTAATAACCTAATCCTCTAGCTTTGAGATGCAAACGTTTCATCGATCCCTCTATCCCACTCCTCGAATAAACTAAAGTCCATCCAGCTATTTTTCGGCAGACATCCTTTAATTTCCGTTTTTGCTGGATTGTTGCGATACACAAGATCAAAAGAATTTTTAGCACGTTTCTTCATCAGACATTCGAATTTAACGTTTAAGACATTCGAATGCTAGACATAAAAATTCTGTATTGGATTTATTTTTTAGGGTATAGTACAAACGTTAAAATGAATTTCATTCTATTGCTCTGTAACTGTTTGTTGAGGATGGAAATCATATAAAATGCTGCATATTTTACGTTGGGCGTTGTGCAGAATACAGTCATGGGTGATAGAATATGCTTTAAAAATATTTACCAGTAAGTATCATGTTTAATCTAATGCTGCACAGCTACCCTAAATTGCATCATATTTATAAAGATAGTTGGAGTCCTCGTATCGGCAAAATTGTAACAGCAGAGAGAGAACCTGACAACCCTGACGATGAATATGCTGTGTGCGAGAAGAGAGATAAAAATTTGTTGGCTTTTTGAAGAAGGGCATAAGTGAAAGATTTGTTTTATTTCTTAAGAGAGGATTTCTTTTCAACTTGTTTTGCAAAGATAACTGGCAAAAAGGCCCACGCATGCCTTTCCAGAATTTTTTTATATGGGGAAAATAAAGTTGGAAATGTAGAACTTTTAAAATTAAAACAATTATAAAACGAAATTTCTTTTTTTTCTGTTTATCGAAACGACCATTATTCGAGGGGGCAAATGTTTGAGATAACTAAACGTTTGAGTTATAACTCAAACGTTTAGTTGTACTTGAGTTAACCGGTGGTGTTTTAAACTAAATATTAAGTCCGAATCCATGGCAAACACAAAAATAGTTTTAGAAGGGGATACTTTGACCTATCCAGTATTTGAATAATGGCTGCTACTGTACTTGTACTCTATGCCAAGTATCACATATAAGTTTAAACACTTGTAGTCATTTTTTTATTTATACCATAATTGCCAAATTAATTCAACATTTTGGCCCAACTGTCTATCTTTTTAAAAAATCATTCTAGAAATGCAATTTTCGATCTTCTTTCCAATATTTTTGGTCACAGATTAGATCAAAAATAATTTTCAGTTAAAAAAGAAATAAGGAAGAAACAGGGTGTGATAAAAACTTTTGCAGATGTCCTCAGTCATTTTTGTAGGAAATAATATCAAACGTTCGTTTCGATCGATGTGGCCTTTCTAAAGATTTGAGAAACCCCAAATTGATATAACTGTCGTTCTCTGAATCCAAAGCTGAAGTGAGAGCTATCGTGAGAGGTCAGGTATCAATATTTTATTTTTACAACCAAATTTTAGTATTTTGCTACAGATATAATATCCAAAGACTTGCAAAAAGGATAAATACGAATGTTTTTACTTAAGATCTTGTTCTAACTCTGCCTCTCTAGGGCGGACACGTCTAAGAAGAGTGAGGGAAATGCCAGTTTTAAAACAATTCTTCAAATAATTAAATTGTAAAATGTCTGAGACTCAGGCACCTTTGTAGCGAGAATATTCTCTGAAATGAACAATACCTTAAGGGTAAATATTTTCATTGCTACAACCTCCATGTAGCAAACCGTTATGACAGTTTCCAATAAACTTAAAAAACACGTTTATGCTTTTCTTTTCTTCTATCCTCATCCAATAGTACAAGCACCTTGTCGTAGCAGGATATTTTGCATCTCTTAGGGATCCCAACAGCTATGCTGGCGGGAGGTTTACTTCTGGTAGTTTTAACCATGCTTGACAGGTCGTGGGAGGAGAGCCAGACAAAGCATGTTACCCTAGCCCTCCATGTTGGGGGTTGGGCTTGGACTTACGACTCCAAAATGTCAAAAAGTAGCCAATTACCGAAATAGCGACGAAGATAATTTCAAATATTCGGAGAGAGGGGGATTTGAAGTCTTTTGCAACTAGTATGAATGCCAGAGTTAAAAGGCAAAAGGAAACATCTGGCAGGAGCTTGGAGATACTTAATACCAAAAAAAAACAAAGCTCAACTTCTGGAATGTACGCACAATTTATGAAACTGGTAAAGTATCCCAGGTAACAGCAGAAATAAAAAGGTATGGTCTTCATATACTTGATACGGCTGGTGAGGCAGACACTTTTTACTGGGGTGACGGTACTGTACTCTGGGCGGAATGACGACCAACACATAGAAGAGGTGGCCATTATTGTCAAGAAAGGAATAGTGAAGACCTTGATGGAATGGAAGTCATTTAGTAGTAAGCTAATGAAAGTGAAATTTAGAGATAGACAGAGAAACTTCTCAGTTATCCAGTGTTATGAACCAACAAATGACAGCGACAACACCGACAAAGATCTCCTCTACCAACTCAACAACTTCCGGCAGAATAAGACTTTGCATCTTACCATGACCTGACTAAAGTAATGGGATAGGTAAATGCCAAAGTAACCAGAACCATAATGATAGAGTAATGGAATATTTTGCGTGTGACACCATAAGCAACAACAGTNTAATAGCCGAAATCATTTGTCCTCAAAAAGAAAGCCACAATTTGACATGGTACTCACCCAAAAGAAAAACCAACATTCATATTGACCAACTAATGATCAATAAGGTCTGGAAACGATGACAACATAATGTACGTGTTCGGCGAGGAGCGGTCTTGGGAAGTGCCACCACCACCCACCACCACTATCGGCTGTTAAGGCTCGAGCTCATGAAGACTATTAAACTATAAAGGTTTGATACAGAGAAACTGGAACGGCCAAAGTCTTAAAGGCATTCTATTTAAAGGTGCTCCAGGACCTTCACCAAGAAGAAACTCAACCAGACAACGTGGTCAACAGATATTGTAGGTACTTACTCAAAGAGTAGTGTGTATTACCTTGGATATAAAAAACCTAATAGCAGGAAAGGATGGGTGACAGATGGGACATGGAGAGCGAGTAAGTGAAGGGAGATGATCAAGAAAAAATTCATGATGCAAAGTCAGAAAGAATGAGAGACAGGCTCTAGCAGCAATACTGTGACACCAACTGCCAGGTAAAAATGCCAGTTGAAAAAAACAGGACGGCATATCTGGATAGCTTCTCAGAAGAGGTAGAAAAAGCAGCGAGAGAGAATCAGCAGGGGAGGTGTTTGCAAAATCATTAAAAAGATATATAAGAAACATGCAAGAAATAATCCAACTACCATTAAAGACAAGACTGGTAGGTTAATGACTCCTGAAAAGGAACAGAAGCGGAGATGCTTAGAACACGTCATATTAAGAGTCATGACTCATAACGTAACCTATCCAATATCCATTATGATTAAAAATCTTGAAACTAACTACACAAATACTATTACCTCTCTTGGCATCATAATTTAAAGCAGTGGTGGGGTCAACAGTAACATTCAAAAGTGACTGAACAAGGAAAATGGAACCTTTATACATAAGAAGGATCTCTGGAATTTGGTACAGTACAGCAGAAACACAAAATTGTGAAAATACAAGAGCTCTGTGCTGTCAATCTTTTTGTATGACTCGCAGTACTGGCGAATGTTATTACAAGTCTCTTAGTGTTCCACCTAACATGTCTTAGAAAGATCTTACAGATGTTTTAACCAAAAACAATTTCCATCAAAGAGCTTCTCGAACTGTCAGCCTGAGAATACGAAAACAATCATAAAAAGAAGGGAGCCAGGTAGAGTTGTTAGAGAAGCTACCCTTCGTACTCCTGAAGGTAAATGGAAGAGACGCCGACCCAAAATAACTTGGCGGTGTACAGTAATTATCTCCTATCCATAGGAGCTTCTCAATTCATTCCTGTTCTTGCTTTATTTTTGCATTTTACAGGCAGATAGAAACTACTTCCTTTTCAGATATCGTCTTTTGAATACACAACTACAACTCATTTATCACAACCGTGGCCAAACTCTTTTACCTCATGGTAAACCATCACAAATAATATAGTTTTAAACGTACAGCCAAATGAATCAAAGGAAAAAGAATTTTTACATTATATCCTTGGTTGCCGTTCAATTAAATCTTTCTATGCTTGTACTTCATTTCCTCTGACGGCTATATTATAGAACATTTTGGGTTCTGCGTACTTTCTTCTATCATAAGACTTGAATGTTTGCAAGTCTAAGGTGTGTATGAAATGAAGTATATTGAAAGCAAATAAAAGTAGCGTTTATCGAAAAATATGCTACGAATGCCCAGAGCCACCAAAAAATAGTCGCTGATGATCTCATTATGATGGGTAAAGCTAAATTTTGAAGAAATATGTCTTTTGATAATCCGACCCTATTGGTTAAATGGAAATTCCTGTTGGAATACTAAATATGACATGTGACCTTGATATATCGTTACTATTTTCATAAAATCTATGATCCTTTTGGGACTTACTAGATCTGTTGAATGATCTAACAATTTTGTAGTCTTTATCAATAAAAACATAAGTGGGTTTCTTCTGCACCTGACGGCCGGAATTTTGTCCATGGACTCGTACAGACTGTTATATGACGTAGCTCATCTATTTGTTTAGCACCAAACTCTTAGTGTTCCAAGTAAAAAAGGGCTCACTCCAGGGCAGCTGCTGCTCTATTTCCTGTCACTCGAGGTACTAATGCTAGTTTGGGCTCATCATTACAACTGTCACAAGAAGCTGGTCGAACTAGTGCTATTGTTCTCTCATCAGTAAGCATTGTTTCTGTAGCCACGTCTTTATCAATGTCCAGGTATTTCTCTACCAAAATAGCACCGTCAACATGAACAGATAAAGCACTGAGTAGAACAAGAATCTCCCGTAATACAGGTATAGAGCCCACACTTTCACTGGCATTAGTTGGATCTTCTTGATTAGCCAATGTTGATGAAGTTCCTCTATGTTACTTCATGCTGGCAGATAAAAAGATTAATCAAATTCATTAGCAAAGACCCTGTTACGTATAGACTGCTAACTAGAGAGAGTTTATAGGCGTAGATAAGAGTGCTTCAATTAGTGTCTGTATGAGTGGACACCAGATATTTACACTTTGGGACAAAGAAAGGAAGATATATATCTCGGCATGTGCCATCCTTCCTTGGTGTCGGGTTAGCAGAACATTCTTATAATAGATCTGACTGTTTGTTACCGGTAGTTATATGTCGGATTCGGTATCCAAATGAAACGAATTAACAAGATAAAAATAAACTGTGGACCTTGGTTTCCATCAATTGTACAAATAAATAAATGTCGGTTTATCTATAGTCAGATTAACGAGACCTCGCTGTATTTCAAAATACTTTTGATTTTATGAGATCCACAAAATCAAAAGAGCAGCTTCATGTCTTTTCTTAGTAGCATAGTTAAAAGATATTAGTTGAATCTAATATATGTGTTCGGATCAGTGTTAAGATGATGCTAGCAATATGTTTGTAAAGTCAACTGGAATTGAAGTTAAAACAAATTATCTTTATCTAGGTGTACATTACACTCTGTCTCCTGCACTCTTTTTCATAGCCAGCAAAAATGTCAACTTTCAAAAAGGCTGAGGGTTCTATAGTAAACAGTAACGAGATAACTCTTTGTATTAAATATTTGTCAAAGCTAGAAGATCTCCTAAGTTAATTCAATACCAAGGTCATTGAAAAACCTGTAGTAATTTTTCAAAATCAATAAGTTGATTAAATATTCTGAAAGTCGACTAACTTTGTAAGCAGATTATCTTTAGAAATCTCAAGTATTATTACAGTCTTATGATTTTGTAGAAACACTATTAAAAATGGAGAAATGAAAACAGGTCTGAAATCAAGCATGATTAATGAAAAAATATCCCATTTACATCTATTGGAGTGTCCTTTCGTATATTCATTGGACAGAATATTTTCTTCCATAGTAATAGTTTATCATTTGAAAAGTTAAAACACATGTATAACTCAAGTATTAAAAACATCCTGCACATTGGAACTTCTCTAAATTAAGTGGCTTTAGTCGGGGTGGATTTCCACTATACAGGTGTAGAAATTTGTATAGGTGCAAATAATATCGCTCCCAACAACGTTTTACAGAAATCCTTTCATATGTAGTGTTAAATCTTGTTTTAATGATGGGGGTGAGGAATACCAGATTTAAGCTAAAGTTAAAAACTCTAAAATTAAAAACCCACGAAATAGTAAAGGCTTAATCAATGATCTGCGGGCTTACACCATTGATATACTCCAAGCTATTAGGGACAGTTCACTTTATGATTCTATAAAACTCGTCCTGTCCCCCTTTAAAATTCCAAGTGTCGTACCCGCAACTTAGAACTTCTATGTCGAATTAATATATACACTCTAACAAAGCCTTCATATTTAAGGTTGATTGAAATATTTCAGAACTAATTACGTAATCTCGTTAATAATATTTGATCTAAGAAAACTTTATTTTGTACTTCTTCTATCTTAACATTCAAAAGCTTGTAGCAAGCGAAAACAATGTCAAACGTAAAAAGCTTTTGTAATTTGTGCAGAGATATACTTCTTAGATCCCATTAAAAGAATAAGTAATTCATAAACTAAACAGGAAGAATTCTTTAAGCTGTGTCAATCTTGTTATTAGCCACCAAACCTTGATTGTTTTCCATATACTTTTTACTTTTAGTGAATAAATCATGCAGTTCGTATCTCGCTGGGCTTACTTTTTCAAGTTCCCGATGAGTGATTCGACCATCGATACATCATTTTGTGAACTTCTACAATGCCTTCACTTTCTCTCCCTCACACTCTCTACTCTCTCTTCCTCTCTCTCTCTCTCTCTCTCTCTCTCTCTCTCTCTCTCTCTCTCTCTTCTCTCTTTCTCTTTCCTCTT
>RDPX01000183.1:1466445-1478084 GCA_003991215.1 Morbakka virulenta | reverse complement strand
GATAGATAGATAGATAGATAGATAGATAGATAGATAGATAAATAGATCGATGGATAAATAGATAGATAGATAGATGGATAGATAGATAGATAGATAGATAGATAGATAGATAGATAGATAGATAGATAGATAGATAGATAGATAGATAGATAGATAGATAGATAGATAGATAGATAGATAGATAGATAGATAAATGGATAGATAGATAGATGGATGGATGGATGGATAATATCAACATGTTCAAGGGTGAAAATAAAAGGTAGTCCTAACAACTAACAATTAACTTAAACATTTTAGAAAAAATGAAAGGGTGCATTTTTTCACAATTTCTATCAATTTAATATGATCAAATGATTTCTTTTCAAGAGATCTATCTTGTTTACTCACGATAATTTGCCAAGGGTATTCCAACAAATTGTACATTGCCATTATTAAATAAAGGTCAAAATAACAATTAGGTATTTGTTAATTGACATAAGTAAACGTTGTTTTGATTGCGCCAAGGGGATTAATTATTGTTTACACATAAACAGACAAGTTAGCTCAAATTACTAATCAAGCTACTTTTTTCTACAGGCAACAATTAGTTTTACTTTTTTAACTACCGTTGACACTACACAAAGGAAAATAATCAACCAAAGGAAATGTGCTAATTACCTGAAGCTGTAGGCTTTTTTACGCCTGATGAGAGTAAAATGGATCATAAAGCCAAGAAGGGAACTACTACAAATTTTTTTAAGATCAGTTGAAGTATTCGATTTTTTCTTAGGAAAATTTCGCCAAAAAAAACAGTGGATAATACAAGGACCGAATAGTATTCAGGCTATCCTATGTCATTTTCACTCAGTGAACCAGCCATGAGGGATAATTTCTTCGACTGGTCATTCTTTATTTTACGTTATTTTCCATTAATTTTGTTCGGCCACTCGTTACCCAGATCCTTCTGGTCGGTCACTCTGGAAGCAAAAGTAGGAACAAAGATTCATGTCTTCCTCGAAATTATAACTTTCGTATAACTCTTTTTTCACTTCGCTTTTGAGGTGACGAACATTCCCACAAATAGAAAGATAGGAAAACTTTGAAATTTTTCTTGAAAGAAAGGATTTGAAAATTAAAAAAGGAGAAAAATATCAATAGGGCACTTGTGGACTATACACCCAGTCTATCATTATCAACTTTATAGAAGTTATTATTAAAAATATAACTATTAATATAACTATTTTGAGCACAAATAACGAGTATTAGTTTGCTTCACCCACTATTATGAAAATAACATTAAGAAGAGATGATTTTGAATTATGAAGAAGTGAAATATATGGTTGCTTAAAACTAAGTTTAAACCAGTGCTAAAGGATTTAATGCCTGCATGATCCACAAACTGAGCTATCAATGCTATTGCTTAACCAGATCAATTTACAATCGTATCTTTCACTTAAGGGCAGAATCGTTTCCTCAAGGCCCCTATCGTCGAATATCTTGTCCCAATCATGCATACAGATTTCCTTTCCTAGGCAAGCAGTTTGACAACAATTTAACTCTCACTATCAAAAGTTAACCATTTTTCAAAGGTGTACTTTACAACTTTAGGCAATAGTAAGTTTCTTCAATTGCTTCGCTTGCTCTGAAAATCTACCAGTTCTAGAAGTATAATTATTTCGGCTGACAGATATTATCAGAATATTGATGGGATCGATACAACAAACCCAGAAGTGACTTAACTAAAAATGCATTTTGAAGAGTGAAAGTAACGATCAAGAGGAAAATGTCACGGTGGTTATATATGCTCAATCTACAGACAGTACTGTTTCGCCCTTTGTGGGTTCATTAGTGCAGCACAGAGCTTCTGAGACATAACTCTCAGGCCATATTGCCGGAGCAAACACAGCTTAAGATGTTATTGTGGGATCCTGTCAGAGTGCTCAAACTACGGATGCGCAGTGAGCTCCGCATTACGCAAACGACAGGTTCCCATCTCAGATAGAGTGCTCAACCAAACTTTCGTAGGGGAGCGTAATATATATATTCCGTACTCTCTGGACAATATTATGTGTTTTGAAAAACTGTCAAAATGCCATGACATTGCATACTTTAAGTGAAAAATATTATAACTACAAAAGACGCTGTATAATGTAAAAGACAATTGAAGAGCACAGGACCCCCGAGTTGGTCAATTAATACAGAAAAAATACAGAACATCTAATAATCGAGTGATAACGGGAGGAAAGAACAAAAGAAAACTGCAAGAAGTCTGCAAGGAGTCTCCAAGATTCTACTTACAATCCTGATTACACTCCTTAAATACAAAAACTTTACCAAAGGACACCCCTTTAACCATTGTTTTTATATTACGATAAATAATCAACAAACAAACAAAATTACCACATCAATACCTTCTTAACAGGTATACAAAACATTACCCTTAACTTTTTGGTCTTCGTCTTAATCCTTAAGGTTATTATCATCTCCCCGTTGACTTAAGGGATAATTATCTTTTAATCATCACTGCATTTTACTTGTTTGTGTAGCCAAACCAAAGAGGAGTTCAATCAGTCACCTGAGAGTATCAAACCAAGTTAGTAGGGTTTTCAATGTTTACTCTGTAACTACTGAAGCTTGCAAGTAGAAGATTACCCACCTTGCCATCCAACCCAAACTACTGAACCAGTTTATGTAATTTATCAGCCAAGAAAAATTTTCCATAGGGTAAATCCTATAGAATTCCATACCAAGATTCAGCCATGAGCTCGTCAATTTGAGATTTGTTTTCCACCATCGATGGTCAGGTTTCAATTTCATAAGCTTAAACGTCTAACTTGTGGGAAGACAAGGATTTTTGTGTATAATATCATCTTAACCTCCTGATAATATTTACCAATAAGAAGTAGGGACTATTGATAGGAATTTACAAATTTTCTTGTATCTGTAAGAATTTGTAATTGAAGATACTGCTACCTGGAGACGAAATGCAGAAATAAAGGCCTGGAGCAGTGTACAGTAAAATTTTTTGACAAAAGTTTATTTCATTTTTAAGTCATTCAGAACAATGAGATACGCCAAATCAAATGGATTAGAAATACTGTCATGATTAAATCACCGTGAGAACTCTAATACATGATTTACTCCTGTAATTTTGTTGAAACAGTGATCAATAACGGACACAGAGACCTCTTGGTGATAACAGATATTCTGACGTGTACTACACAAAGACCATAAGGGTTAACGTTGCAAATGAAAAAGGTATCAACAATGACTTCTTTGAAAAGAATAAGTATATATATATATTATTCCCACAGCTAATTTTCTGACTAACAATAATACATCCGAACCGGCAAATGCCACGTTGAGCCATTTATCTTCCAGAGACCTCTCATACTTTTAATTTCTGTTTTGTCATAGCTGAATATAGGACAATGAAGGGCTAGGTAAATGTAAATCTCGGAAGATTTATATTGTCAACGTTGGTAGACTTTAGCAATAAGCAAATGAAAGTGTATTGGTTACAAGATGGGTTCTTGAATCGATTTTAAACTTTTCTCTATGAGAAACTGTATGTCTGAAACCGTATGCAAACCAAATACGCCATGGAGGTAGGCTTTATCACTGAAAGATATCTTGCACAACAAGAGGAAATAGTAAACCAAACAACACAAAAAAAGAAAGGTAGGAAAGAGGATAATTAAGTGTTGGTGAAAAATTGTTTTATTAATCAATACACTTCAATGCTATATGTACATTAGCATACATCGGTAATAGGAATAATTAAATTTGACATGGATATCAAATTACAAGTTAATGAAGGTTGTCAGGGCGATCGATTGTTACTAAATGTGCATAGTTGAAAGAAGCTGCTTAAACTAAGGTGTATTTCGTTCTAAATATTTTCATATACGTACTTGGGAGTAAAGCAAAGCAGCATAAATGCCTCTTACTATTTGATTGATAAATTTCATGCCACAGTGTATGGTATTATATTACCTGCATACCGTTAATGCATGCCTTTGTCAATTAGAAGCATTGTATAAACCTCGGGTGCAAAAATTCCACATTAAGGACACAGTAGTTTCACAACACCACAATACAAAGAGAAGAAACATAACTGTTTACATCATACATTCATATTGGTAAAGGTGCTGTTGTAGAGACATCAACGGTTGGTAGGAGTGACCTTTCTAGAGGAAACTATTCCTTATCAGTTAAAAATCATAATATGGGCGTTTGCACTCAGAGATGTATTATTTCCCTCTTGTAAATACAGGAAATGTCTGTAGATTCAGAAAGTATGTTATCACATAAATGCCCCACGGTTCAAAAATAATGCACAATAAAGTTTTTGTCATTTTACACACGATAAAATTTTACAAATATGTTATTGGTACGGTATGATAGAAAGACCTTTACATCTGAATGTAAAATAATATAGAGAATTAGTGACAAAACAGTAACTTGTGAACTTTGTTATCATCCAATTAAAACAAAATATTATTAGCCTTCTGAATTTTTAAGCATAATCATCATCATCATCATCATCATCACTATCCTAATCATCATCATCATAGGATCAATAGCAGCTGGAGGAATCCTGTTATTGCCACTTGAAATGGGTATAGCTTATAATAAACAAAAGGCCTCTGAAACTTTTCACACAGGCGATGGTTTATTGTAATGTAGTTGTTTGTGATGACTAAATTTTTTGCAAGTGATAGAGTAAAAAATTGTTTCGCCTGTATTTAATATCTTCATAATGCTGGTCTACACTGGGTATTTTTGTCATTCTATATAAAAAGAAATTCCTTGTGTGATTGTTTTATGCAGTGGGTTTATTAACTCAGACCTTATTAGGGATCTAAGCCACACATTTCCGGGCATAGCAAGATGTAGCTTCCTTCTCTAACATAACCCAGTTGCTACGGTTTTCTTTTCAACGAAGTGATTTTTTCTTTTTATGTTGTACATAGCACTATTAACAGAAAGAAAATATATTCTGAAGCTTATTGTTTCCTTGTTTTTTCAAGAAGTAAGCCAGAGGTTTAATAAGGGGCTTTTCTTTATTTGCCCTACAAATAAACATTGCTGGTGAAAATAATAAGACAGGAAATAAAGTCACATTTACAATTAAGTATTTCTGTTATGTTGAACAACAAATTCACATTATTACGTCAAATAAATTCATAACAGTTCAATGTGAAAACAAAGCGCCGATAGCTATTGTAAAGAGACCCAAGGTACAAGATACCACAAAAGACTGGATAAGCCATTTGTCGTACCCCTCCATTGCGTATAACAACTTACGTAGGTATAATTGTAGATAACCCTTAAGCATAAATACTAGTAATATATCATTACATTCAGCAAAAATCTAGCCACAACTATTATATGTTTAAGAAAATATTACAATGCAGCTTTTCAGCAGTTTCAAATTTTCATGTAGCTTAATTTTCAAGACTGTTTGTTCATTTCCGATTTAGATATTTGAAAAGAGCAAAATTATAGTAGATTAATGTACAAATGTTTCTCTTCTGTACCTACTGACGTTTTAAAACTTGCTGTCACAAAGTCGAGGATTGTGTAAGTCGAAGTTAAGCTTTTGTATATATATTTAATACTTAGACAATGTTCCTAGTCAAGAAATTTGAATATTCCCAGCATATCTGAGACCAATAAAAGACTACAAAATCAATACCACTGTGCCCTCAATAACTATAAAATATTAGTGGTACTTGATGTTTACTGAGGCTTCTCCCAGGTATAAGTAGATTCTTTGATACTCATTACTGGTGCCTTGTAGACCCTGTTTCGCTAAATATTTAATCCACGCTCCATTACATTTTGTATCTGGTATCTGGTAGCACTACATTCCTATGAAGATTGTCGTCTTTCTTACATGACCATATTCTCTTTGGATTTTCATTTCATTCTAAGTAAAGATGTATTGCTTTTGCCACAATATTTTATGTTCAAAACTCAGTTATTTCGTTTGGAGGTAACGGTATATTAACTTTAAGCAAGGTGCGTTCAGCTTGTTTCAGTAAACATACTGGTTTTGTGATCCATCTTTGCTTTACTGTTCCCTTGTGGTTTTTCTTTGTGTTTTTGGGGGGTTGTTGTTGTGGGGGGGTTGTTTGTTTTAACGTCATTCTTCCCCAGTAACTGGGGCTCAGACGGTACCGTTCATAGAACTTGCATTTGGCAGAGAAGAATTTCTTGGCCGGATGCCCTTCCTGACGCCAACCAACAGCTTTTTCTTTTGTGAAGTTCCAAAGTCGCAGGCTCGGGGAATCGAATCCGGAACCTCTAGGTTACAGCGCAGTTGCACTAACCATTAAGCCACAGCTCCCTTGTGTAACAATCAAAATCTCCACAGTTTACCTGACCCCCTCCCCCGCTTTTCAATAGTAACTAACCGGTATTGCTATTAGTTCCATATCACACTGGTTTCTAATTTCTTTTTCTTTGACTGTAATAATTAAGTTCTTAATATAGTGGCAAACATTACTTAAGATCCGAGGAGAATGTAAGATAATATTGTACTAAATTTATTCAAACATTTCTTCAGGCATTTCCTTGATGTCGACTTCACTCCTGATCTTGATTTCAAGCTCCTTCTCTTATAATACAAAGGTAGTTGAAGTTGTTTTTAATCCCCCGGCTACTATAAAACTAACCATAACCATGATTTTTTATAACTTGTAGAACTTTCTTGACATTTACAATTTTTTCTTGCTCAGTGACGTCTATTTTAGTATCAATGGACCAGTTATGAAGGATTACTTCTGTGCCTTGGTAATAAGTGTCACGTCATGTCTCTGTCTTTCAAAACATGGTCGCTTTTTAACGATAAGACCTTCACTGATTATTATGTAATGCTTTCTCTGGTTCATATTGGTACCGCTTCAGTACGTCCATTGTGGCCAGTTAAAGTTGCTTTCAGACCCTTGAGTGAATTCGTTTTACTATCCAACCGGGACTAAGTTTACATTCTCTTTGCTCCACTTGGCTACACCAACTTAGCATACGATTCACTATTTCATTCGACCTATTAAACCTTTTGCATTTACTGTTCTTCTAGGGCTTCTCTATCTTTGATGTAATTGTACTTACTCCTGTCGCATTTTCTCAACAAAGGTAAGGGTCTATTCCGCCCGGGTAATACCCTTTCAAAATAATGTCCATTGACCTCCTTCCGCATTTCATCATAAAATCAGTAACTGTCTGCTGTTATTTTTCTTTCCAACTATTTTTTCCTTACAGCTCTTTTTTGTTATGGTACTCCTCGTTAGATTACATGATATTACATTACATTACGTTGTATTCATCTTCTTCCTTGTTGCTTTTCTTTTGACCATTTTCCTCTCAGGATCTACCAACTCTTCTTCAATTGCTTCTATGGAATTCAAAAGACCTC
This sequence comes from Morbakka virulenta, assembly GCA_003991215.1. Classification (NCBI taxonomy): domain Eukaryota; kingdom Metazoa; phylum Cnidaria; class Cubozoa; order Carybdeida; family Carukiidae; genus Morbakka; species Morbakka virulenta. The sequence continues at coordinate 1,470,682 of RDPX01000183.1, read as the reverse complement.
TCAGTTTCTCCCACTACAGGTTATGGTACGTTATTCTCGCAATATGTATACCAATATATACCTATATACCTTTTTTGATCAACGTTGTAAGCATTTCAAGTAATATTCAAGTCCATCTATCCTACTCTTGGATTTCTTCTTTTAGCAATGTAGTAATGAATATGGTTATCTAAAAACAAATCCAGTCCAATTTTTTATACTACCTTTGTTCTACATTCAGCTCTGCATAGTTGCCAATATTTTGCATTTCCTTGATGTCGACTTTGTAATCACTAGGTATATTTATATCGATTAGGAGAGATTTTCCTTTTAAAGAAAGATTAAACCTACTCGTCGGAGATGGACGACTATCAGTTTGGACAGCTAAATCCCACAAGAGCTTTATTTTGTCATTTTTGAAGACAGATTTGGGTGTATGTTGGTACCATTTGTCGACTACATCAAGTCCAAATGTCTTGCACATGAAGGTTTTTACACATCCTGTCATGAGGCCGTATGTTGATCTTTTGTGCAAGCATTTCATGTGTGCCGAGAATGTCTATAACATTTTCCATTTTCACTCCTCACAAGTGGCATTTGTCATTATCTTCCGTGTGGTAAATCGACATTTTGTAGAATCAGGAACACGTTCTTGGTTCTATGCTGGTTCTGGTACTTTCTGTTTCTCTTTCTAATTCTCCTTATTTTGATCATTCTCATTTATGTTGTTATTGGCTTTACAGATACGTTGGCCTTTAATTCTTTCTCTACTTTTATTCTGTAAGCAAACTTTGTAGACATTTTTATGTCTGATGGATTCTTTATAGAGCCCTAGTAAGCTGCTTGTATACTGTAGCAGTTGGTCTTCACTATTTGCTAAGTAGTTATCAAGTATGTACCTCTCGGCAGCGACAAACTCCTGCATGCCTGGAAGATTCCTGCATGCCTGGAAGATTCCTACAACCTTTTAAAGGCTGTAAGAACAAATGTCAATGGTCACCTTGAGGAGTAGAGCTTTGATATTATGCATGGTCTTTCCAGTTAGTTTGTCCATCTCTTCGGTCTCCTGCGGTGTCAGATCAAGAGTGCTGACACTGTAAGGGGACAATAACAACAGCGCACACATTAACGACAATGATTAGATTTCCTCAATTCAACTTTAATTTTAACTATGTGCTGAGTCGTTCCAACTACAATGTTTCTTTTATTCACTTCAGCTTCTAACACGGTGTCTATTTTCAGAGCACCAAAGTATTTGCACCTACATCCTGTGGGGCTCCTATGAGATTTTTCTTAGGCAAATTAAATCCATGATACTCCTCTAATATTCCTTTTTTAAGGTTAATAACTGAATATTTCGAGTATCAACACTTCAAATCGATGTTCTTAATACAAAGCTGAACTAATCTGTCCATTTAATCCATCTTGCCACTAGAGGAAGCACAAAGTCAATTTTCCTGATATCCTTTCCTCTCTGATCTGCCCGTTTATAAGCTTCTTCCACCAGGTTCGTCAGTTTTCACTTTCTTTTCTGCAATCTTTATTCCAAGCATTTCCCTGGCAGCATTTCCGCCTGATTTTTAAAGGTCATTACATTGCAAGAAAGTGTTAGGTTCAAAATAAGGAAAACTTTATTCATTTTAGACCAACACTGAATACAAAAGACGAGTTCAGAAGCCAGACATTAATGGTTGGAATTTTAATTGATTACTTTAATGACTTGTTTCCGTAGCTTTCTTTTGTTCCATTATTCTTTTTTATGAGCAAAAGATTGATGAATTTTTATCTTGTTTACGGAATTTTCAGAGAGAACAGATGTATATATTTCAGTTGTAACAATTTATACTGTTTTTAAGCTGTTTTGATATTTTTTTAGATCTGATGATAAGAAAATCCTTCTCGAAATATATCAGCTTTCTATTAACAAACCGAAAATTCAATGGCTTTTCACTACGCTGTTGAAAATCTTCTAATATTTTCTTAAATACGTCAACCTCTTCATCTCCAAGACTATCCAACTTCATTTTCTCAATAGCATTCTGTTCAGGCCAGTCAGATCTTGATTACATGGGTCCTCATTATTATCACTAATTAATGAATTTTCAGATATGAAGGTCAAAATATCTTTCTTAACATGTAATTCACCACCTTCCTTTTCAATCTGACAAGTTATTTCTTCAATTTCAAGTTTAGATAGCCAACTGTTGTTCTTTATAACAAGGGCTTGCCCAGCTAATTTTTGTTCACTTAATTCAAATAAACCGATTTCTTACCAGATACCATACATTCTTTTTCTATATCCTTTTATAGAAAATTCACTTTTCAGATATCACTTCATTTCAACCTTGTTTAATTCATTTGTCTAGTTTGTTCTTGAACTCGTAGTATCCTTCGAAACAGTCTCAGAATTAACACCGAACCCATAGTGCACTTGCCGGGCCAGGCCCCTTCACATGATGTTTCTGGGTCATTCACGCCGTTATTTTTCAAATTTGACGAATTCATTGCAGCCATATTGAGGATAGTAACTTGAAGGTTATACTTCCACCAGTATTTTTATCGTAACACCATCACTACGAGAGTTGCCAACCATGGCTAAAGAGGCCCTGCCCGCATAAAGAAGGCTTAACACCCCCACAGGCCCAACCTGGTATTTCAATTTCTCGGGGTATGCTTGCAGGTGCTACACCTTTTTAAAGTGTGGCCTGGAGGTAATTATGGCAAAGGGAAACCTCATTCGCCCACTTCGAAACTCCACAACGGCATGACGTTTATGGAAATAACCAGGACATGACAGATTATTATTATTATTATGAAACAACACGCTTTACAATGTCAGTGTACTTCACTCCTTTGAATATGCCGGGATCAGGATATGATCCTAAGGCTAAGTCATGGATTGAGTTCTTCTTAAAAAAAGTGCAGTTCAAAGAATCACCATTTTCTGCAGTTCTTCGATTCTAATATTACCAGGTATTTGTTCAACATACCGATTTATTCCTTTTCTAATAAGCCCAAGAGCTCCTATTATAACTAGAATGACAGTCGTTTTAGTGTTCCACGTTTTGCTGATTTCTATTTTGAGATCTCTGAATTTTGCAATCTGTTCGATCTCTTTTGTCGCAACATTTCTTTCTGATGGTACAGCCATATCAATTAAAGTACATAAACCCTTTGATTTATCTACTACTACTACTACTACTACTACTGCTACTACTACTACTACTACTACTACTACTATTATTATTATTATTATTATTATTATTATTATTATTATTATTATTATGAATGTTATGCACAAATGAATTAACATTTGGAATTAATGTCCAAGATATCGGGTTACATATAGTGTCCTTAGATATCAAGAACCTGTCTGATGATTCTCGCCGTGCCTAGAAGGGTTGACTTCTGGATTAACTCAATTCTTGTTGTTACATCTATTTCCTTCAGGTACTGTTCAAGTCTGCCTGTTACAGTGCCAAGGGCACCTATTACAATTGGGATGACCTTGGTTGACACATTCCAAATCTTTCTGATTTCTCTGGCTAGATCTTGGTACTTTATGATCTTTTCCTGTTCCTTGTTTCTTATGTTCACATCAATTGGTATGGCTACGTCTATTATGATCGTTTCATTCAAATTTTTACCCACTATTATGATGTCTGGCCTACTCGCATGTATTTCAAGATCCGTCTGTACTCTAAAGTCCCATAATACTTTGAAGTGTTCATTTTCAACAACGCTTTCAGGTTCATGTTGGTACCACTAATTTCAAACCCTCGCTGACGTAAAATATCCCAGTGGAGTGCTCTGGCTACGCAGTCATGTCGGCATTTGTATTCTTTTTGGGCAAGATTGCTACATCCGCTTACAATGTGGTGGATTGTTTCATCCTTTTCACTGGACATCCTGCATTTTGCATCTTCCCTGCTTTTATCAATCCTGGCTTTTATGGCATTCGTTCTAAGGGACTGTGACTGTGCAGCCATTATCATTCCTTCGGTTTCTTTCTTTAGTTCTCCCTTCTGTAGCCACGTCCATGACTCCTTTGCTCCTACGTCTTTCATCTGTCTAAAATGCTGCCCGTGAAGTTCCTTTCCCCGGATATTTGTTCTTCTCTCTTCTTTTCGTCTTTTCTTGTAAGATTCCGCACTTTCTACCTCTTCTGTTACGCTTCCTCTGGCTGCAGATATCAGTTTCTCTTTGCTTTTCATTACATATTCCTTAAGACTCAGTTCTGCGATATCAACACAATCTT
>RDPX01000183.1:1441632-1459527 GCA_003991215.1 Morbakka virulenta | reverse complement strand
CTCTAACAGCACTCCCAATATTGGTAAACTGGAGCTTGCTTTTCCTGGTCATTCAATAAACTAACAGTCTTTTTCTGCGAGCCGTTTATCTGCCAATGTAGCAAGCATAGCTTCGGCAACCATGTTTGTGTATTTCACAACCTGTAGCGTGGAGAACGAAATCAAAAAAAGAAAAGAGTTGAGAACGAGGAGCTAGTCTCCACAGGGCGAGGGCATCTTATGGGTCGTCTTCGTCTTTGTCATTACCACAAGACGAAATCCTGAACTCTCTATTATTCATAAAGTAGTGGAATTCTCCGACAGTACACAGGAAATGACATATAGCGGTACATCGGGAATCGTGTTTAAAACGCGTTACAGGAGCCACAATCTTTGAACAAGAAAAACTATGGGAATAGCACAGCGTTATTCAACTACCCTTAGGCTGTGAAAGAAGTAGGAAAATAATTTTCCATGAAATGCCATCTGTGAGCGGTGTAGGAGCATACAGCCTTTGTCTATTTTGTATACTTTTTCAAAAGAAAAGGACCAAAGCATTAACCATATTCGTGTTTGCAAAAACGTATTACGCAATTAACTTTAAGCCACTCCAAATAGGGCTACTAATAGAGCTTTGTTCGTCTTACAACAGCATTGGTAGTGCATAAATATTTAGAAGTAATTTTAGTAGTTTTTGATATTATATTAATGTTGATCTACCTATCTACCTATCTACCCTTCTATCTATCATCGAACTCTCTATTATCTGTCTGCCTGTCTGTCCCCCCTCTCTTTCTCTCTCTCTCTCTCTCTCTCTCTCTCTCTCTCTCTATATATATATATATATATATATATATATATATATATATATATATATATATATATATATATCTTCTTTTTTTTTCTATCTCTTATTGAAGCTATGAGACTTGAATTTGTCAGCATAAAACAGTTGTGACATCAGACATTCCAGTGTGGCAGTTAATTTTTCTTTCAGAGCCGATGATGCACAATGAATAGTTCTTTTGATCCTGCTACTGCTCTCTATTATGAAAACACCTTCTAAAGGTAATTATTGTTCACAACCAATGGGGAATTTAAACAAGTCGATGTATTTTTGAGACCACCTTGACCCGAGAATTATCACATGCTAAGGCTGCGACCAGTAGGTCTATTTGAATAGTGAAAAATTGTATTGGTTGTGATAAGGTCTTAACTTAAGAATTTAGTTTGACTTTTCTCACTGACTATTTTTTTAAATTTAAATAGAACTGTAAGTTTAATATGAACAGCGTCATGAACTGTTGGAGCAAATCAAGGTGAAAAGCCTGTTGAACAATTTAGAAACGAAAGGATATTCTGAATAATCTTGAAACATCAGACTAAGCCAAGGTAAATCTAAGGGATAACATACTCAATTATTTTTGCAGCACTGTTTAAATACTGTAGAGTACTAAGAACTGGATTCTGTTAAATAAGTATGAATAACTCTAAGTGCCTGTTTCTTTGTCTGGTTGCCTTTTGGCCCAGGTCATAATTGCGGTCTGTTATTTGTATTCACTGCAAATGTACTTTTTTCTTACGAGTTAAAGCCATCTTGTCTCATGTTAGCAAGCTATGTTTTTTCAAGCTTAAAATTTTTTTAATTTTGTGGTAGATAAAGGTTTTCTCTTTAGAAATGGATTTTGAATCAGGCAACATTGCTTTGAACAATTTCTTGTTGTATCTATGTAGTGTTCAGCAAACCTGTTGTTGCACGTTTCTTTTTAAATGAATGCTTCGACAACCTTTTATTTTCTTATGAAAAATGGCTTCCCCATTTCATGAACACCTTTTTTGCTGAAGCCCGTGGATCAACTGGGTACCGATGCTTCAAATTGAACGGTGTTACCTTAAATACAAAGCTGAGAATCCATTGGTGCTTTACGAAGTCGGCAGAACTTGTCCCCATTACACGACTTTCAACAAACATTTACCTTACGTCAATGCAAGCAAGTCTGTTTTGATACACAAAACCACATGAGATTCAACAGGAAAAAACCGTCTGCCCAAAAGAATTTTATTCTTTTGTACGCTTCATACTTCTTAATTATTTAGCACAAGAGCAAAGTATGCGATTTGATTTTCAGAAAAAGGCCTGCCCCATATCTACCAAGTATTTTTCCTGTGAAAGTATGCTTGCGACTTGAAAACTATAACAGTTCAGAAGTAACTGTCGTGTAACTCTACCAAGGAGTCACCTGCAAAAAATACTCAGTAAAACATACAGTGTCTTTCTCACAGTTCTAGCTGGTCTTTCCTTCTAGTTTTAAGACCACTAAAAGATACCATAGACAAAATAAACTCAATGTTTTCATCTTGATGTTTCTCAACGTTTGGCTGTTTTCGTCGCTGTTGTCTTGCTTGTGTTGACCATTTTTTGAAATTATTAAAATGATCACTATTCTGGCTACTTCAACTTCACTTGAAAAAAACAACTTCTTTTTGGGTTGTAGGATTTACTTAAAAATTAGGGAAAAACAGTTAGGATTAATAATATTGCTAAAGTGAAAATTTTCCGGAAAAGTAGCAATAAATTTTTTTCTGCACTGTGAATTTTCCATTATACACCATTATACATGTCGTAAATTTTATCATGAGAGTTTTTGTTTAGCTTTTTTGCTTTAACTAAATATTTCACTTTTCTTTTTTTTTGGTAATGCCATCAGCTAAGTGGTTTGTTTCATTTAGAATTTGAACTTTGAATCTTGGTCAAAAAGCAAACGTTGGGCTGTATGTTAGATTGTTTACCAGACGTACATGTCTGTCATGGAAAAGCCATTGCATGCCAGCAGCGACAGTAATGGTTTTTGCTTCATCCATAATTTACCTTGATGTTTTATTTACAAATTACTATTTTAACTACCTTGCTGGCTAAAATAGGGTTCACTATAATTTTCAGGCTTATTTCCACCAACCACTGAGGACGCAGCTTGCGCATATCTGTTTTCCAATTAATAACCGTGTTACTAAGCACTAACACTGTTTCAAAGTAAAAAAACCCATTCCACCAATGTCATTTAGATTACAGCCACTGTAATTTATCCCTAGCCTATATGGTAATTTCTTGTTTCGTTGTTCCCACCCTTGCTATCTCAGAAATTCCTTACTTTACAAACTTGGCCATTTATATGCCCAACGTCTGCTTTCTTTAACTATTGCTTATGAAACAATACATTGACAGGTCTTGTTGCTAAGCAAAGTGAGCTGTGAAAGCAAGCATTGAGAGTTCGTTAAATTTTTTTAATTATATTTAGTATTTTGTTTCAACGTCGCCCAAACATGTTAAATACCATAACACTCGAACAGCCCTTGATAATGCTTTTTACAATACATATGCTTAAGTATGTTAGCTTTCGTTTGCAATTATGTTCCCATTTAGCAGAAAAGTGATAAAAAATTTATTAATCTGGCAGTTCATACGTAATTCTCGGACACACCTTTAATAACACATGCTTACATTTTTTGACAAAAATGTCGAAGAAGGTTTTAGGCTAAGGAAGAATTAAAAGAAAAAGTGATATTTGTGATATTAACTGTAATATGTTTACATGGCTGTTCATGGACGATAACTCCCAATGAAAAACAATTCGCAGCTCTCGAAGCTAAATTTATGAGTTTTATAGGTTGTCTAAGACTTTTCAATAGCTCGTTACTTTTAGACAAAAATAGTCTGGAGAAGTTTGTCATTGTTAGACTAATTTTATTTAAAATGATATATTTATTCGCCAGTAAAAATAGATTCAATTTTGTGATACTGTATTAAAAAAAAGTTATCAACAGAATAGAATATATCTTTTAATTAAGTGGTTTTAATATTGACAAGAACATTTCAAATTGGAATCATAATCCGTTTTCTGTAACTCTTGATAACTCACAGGGGTGATTTCGAGAAATGAAGGGATGTCTTGCATCAGGTTTTGTTTGCTCGTGCTTGCGATTAGTTCCCTATCTTCTTGTGAAACGTTCACAATTTTATAAAAATTTAAATTTTAATAAGTATTTTAATTAGGTATCTACAGAAAATTAGCGTGATCAAGTGAAAATCTAAGTTGAAAACATGGTTTGGTTAAAAATATCTATACCATTGGCTTAATTGGTAGAGCAAATATATAAAAACAGCATATATTTTTACACTTTTTTTCTCCAGCCTTGGCTACAGGAATATTTTATGTCAGTTAAATTTAACGAAACAGAAAACAACTAAAGATGTTTCATTCACTTTAGGACTTCAAAAAGGCCACCAACGTCATCATTACTTAAGACAGGAAGCGGAATTAAAGTTTGTAAATGTAACTCCAAAAGATAACAGAATAGCCAAATTTTATTTCGTATATTATAAATCATCATTTAATATCAAAGATGACATCCAGGTTTGAAGGAAATTTCCTTCTTTGAAAAATAGTTTTGTGTCGTTGGAGTAAGACCTTGAGCTCATTTTGTGCACCTTTGCTTTTTTTAAAGATCACAAAAACATTAATTCTACAGCAAATTTTCAAAAAGATGTTGGAGATGGCATTAATGACATTTTTCATATTTTTTAAATATATTTATTAGTTAATGTACTTAATGTTTGGTTAATTATGTAGCTTTTTCACATATTTTTCACTCCAAACCAATCACTTCTGCTTTTTGTTAAGTTCCACATTAAATCGCCTCTCGGGGTCTAGAATCTAGAAACTCTGGTTTGCAGTGATACTGTACTAACCATTAAGCCACGGCTCCTCGTATGAGACAAACAAAAGCGGCCATGTCATGGGTTTTAATTCACCTTGCATGATGCGTTGAAAAATGTCCTGGTGACTTGTTGGACAAACCATGTGAGATGTTTGCTGATGTCAGTAGTAATAAAGTTACATGTCTGTCTCATCATGTCCATAGTCATGTAATGTTTCCGTTTGTGTGCCAATTAGGGTTGTCGTGGAGAGCACTCTGTACAGGATTAACATGAAGAGAAATCAGGTTTCTTTGAGAAACGTTTCAGTGACATCTTGCATTTCCTGTTTCAGGGAAGGCGGTTGGTCACAAGCAACAATGATGAAAACTTAAATTACCGGACGCCGGCAATGGTTTGGTTGACCTCCAATAACCTCCTCGTAAAAATTTTTAAAGTTTTCAATTGTGCTGTAAGTCACAGTAAGCGAGTCGTCTTCAGAAAACTCAGTGTGTGTACTTCTGTAATCTTGATAAGATCCACTGTGATATATGATATTTCTATATGGGATAAGTTTGGTCTTTTCCCTAAAGTCAGTGAGGTGACGAAAATTGAGGCCGCTTGGAAATCTATTACGATCGAGGATTGCGCCTGGCCCTAGCGAAATCACAGAAGTGGAAATCTTCAGGATTAGATAAGATTCCAAATTTCTGGGTGAACTGTCTCAGTGAAGTGCATGAACACTTAATGGCATCTTTAAATGAAATCGTCACTACAAGAAGAGCCTTATGGGATTGGTTAACACAAGGCAACACATTTCTTCTCCCAAAATCAGTCAACACTAAGAATCCGAAAACTACCGCCTATTACGTGCTTGACCACAACCTGTAAGATTTAAACATCAGTAATCACAGACAGAATGTATAATTCCCTTGAGCAAAACTTGATTCTTCCTCAGATGCAGCAAGGTTGTAAAAGGAACTCATATGGGTTCAAGGATCAGCTTTTAATCAACAAAATGATTCAAGAGGACTGCAGGAGAAAGAGTAAGAAGTTAACCACAGCAAGGATTGATTATCTTAAAGCTTTTGACAGTGTTACATATGATTGAATTATTAAAGGGCTCCAAGTGTACAAGCTTCCAATAATTACAAATTTTTTAAAGAAAAGTATGTCCAAGTGGACCAACTCTCTTTTCCTGTCCCACGACGCTGGGACTACTAAATCTAATCCTATTAAAATCAAACGTGGTATCTTCCAAGGAGACTCTCTTTTCCCACTTCTCTTTTGGATATCGCTTATCTCCTTGTCCAGCGAGCTTAATAAAGCCAACTATTGTTACACGATCTATGACGAGAAGATTGGCCACCTTTTCTATATGGATGACTTGAGGCTTTTCGTGAAAAGTGATCAACGGCTAGAAGGATTGTTGATTACGTTAAGCAGTTTGGTAATGATATTTGCATGGAATTCGGCCTTGGTAAGTGCGCAAAGGGTACGTTCTTGTGAGGGAGACTGGTTGAGAGCTCAGCCATAGATCTTGATCTAGTGAGGGCAGTTGGAGAGCTTGATCCTGAGGGAATGTACAGATACTTAGGAGTGAATGAGGGTGGCGGGGTTGATAATGCTGAAATGAAGGAGAAAATCTGTTGGAAATAACACCGAAGAGTTACATTAGTGCTCGAAACCGAGCTTGAATCAAGAAGCACAGTTGAGGCACTAAACACCCTTGCTGTACCAGTTGTATATTACAGATACAACTTGATAAACTGGAGCCCTTTTGGAATTGGGCGTATGGGCTGTAAAACAGAAAAACTATTCATATCAGGTGGTGTGCTCCGCCTTGGAGCAGATTTTGTCTGCTCCAAGGCGGAGCATACCATAGAATAGTAGCATCCTCTCCACGGCACGGAAGGAGAGGATGCTACTATTCTGTGGGACTTTCTAATCAACACTGATCGGACGATTCAAGCCAGCCGACCTGACATTATGATTAAAGATAAGGAAGACAAAATATGCGCTTTAGTTGACATGAGTGTGCCTGGTGATAAAAACATCTCAGTTAGGGAGTTCGCAAGTTGGGCATGTATAAAGACCAAGCGATAGAAATTCAAAAATTGTGGAAGGTCAAAGCGAGAGCTGTTCCATTCGATCTGGTAACTGTACTAAAACGCATACATAAAGAAATTTAGAAGGCATGGAGAAGCACTGTAGCTGGGGTGACTGGTCACCACTGTATTTTTATGGTTACCCAGCCTCTCTCTAAGATCCCACTTGCTGACAGGCTTCACAGGAAATTATTTAACAGATGATCAGCAAAATTCTAATACCCTTGCGACATATGGTGCTGAATATCTTCGAGAAAAATACGTTTATCTGTGAGAACGTCTTTTGAGTGGGTTTTGTTGAAATCACTAATTAGTGTATTTTGCTTTTTGTGATTTCAAAAAGAACCAAAAACTAGGGCTTTCAGATTTTAGGACTATATATAGAACTTGTGCATTGATGAGAAATGCTTACACTTTGTTACGACTGAGTTCTAAGTTTGACTTGTTTTACCCAACATTAAAATTTTCATGGTTCACACTATTTGACATGTACTGTTTACAGCAATCTCGTTTGGGACCTATTTGAAAATTGAAACTTTGCTTTGATAAAATTTTGAAAATTTTAGGGTGGACCATTCTTCATCATAAAACCCTATCTTTAAACATTTCAAATAAAAAAACTTTATCACTCATAAAAGTCCATGATGCCCTCTTCAAAGCAAGGTGACTACCAATCCTAGAATTGATAATTTAGTAAAGACCTAAACATGCATCACACTATATGAATGTTTCCAAAACTGCAAGTATCCTGTGATAAATTAGTCTTGACGTACCTAATTTGGTATTTTTTGATGGACTAAAATTTTGCATCATATTATTTCAAGAAATCAGGACAAAATATATGTCAAAATCTTATGTAAGAAATATATATATATATATATATATATATTAGATGTAGATGTATCAGCTGCTGTCAACAAATTGTTGAAATCTGGAAAACTTTGAAATTCATATACTCAAAGGAAGCCATAAATGTAAGAGCTTTGTTGTGTAATGAAGGTGGCAAAGCAGTGCTTTTGTTGCAGTGATGTGAATTAATCCTTGTGTAAAGACACAGGTGGTCAGCTATGTAACGTGAAAGTGAATGAAGCGGACTTCTAGAGTAAGCGACAATTGGACCTATTAGAACATTAGGTTTGTACTTTTGGTAATCCGTTGAACCGTGGTAAAGACGAGTCCTTGGGTTTCAATCTGTGGTAGAGACAGTTAACAAGGACATGGTTTTTCTGTAAAGTAATTAGTGCTTTGCTGACTTTGGTCTTGACTGAGTTCATTGGGTTGCGCTTAACTGTGGTGTAAGATCCATTGTTTAGATGTTCCTGGCACTTTTGGATGTAGTTAGCTTTGTTAAGGATGACAGTCACAGGCTCTTTGTCGGCTGGCAGGATGGAAATCGGATCGTCGTTCTTCAGGGTCTTGATGGCACATCGTTACTTTTTCGTGAGGTTGTTAATTGGTGCTTTGGAGGATTGAAGTGTAAGGCTTATTTTTGTTCTGATTATGCCTGATTCACTTTTAGGAAGGTCTTTTACTGCTGTTTCCACTATCGAGACAATCTTCTTTGCAGGGATGACTTTGGAAGTTACTGACAAGTTCAAACCTTTCACAAGAAGTGATTTTTCTGTTGATGACAGTGTCGGACTAGACAAGTTGGCAATCCAATTAGACCTTTCTGTAGGTTTTGGTGCTGGTGACAACTTTCGTTTCAGGTTCTCTAACGTCTTTTAGTGTCTTTCCCTGGTAAAGTGCAGTCTTTTTTCGTGAGTGTTATTGACGTATGGGATAAACTCCTGATAGTGTTTGGTGCGTAGTCTGCCTGATAGGAAAGATTCAACTTCTTGAATGTTTACAGCAAGTCGCAAACGTTTCCTCTGATTTGAATAAACTCTTTCATGAAGATGTTGGCGACTTGTCCGTTCAAATAAACAGCTTGATCTGTTTGTTGCAACTGGACAACGAAGACGCAGGTCCTTTGGAATCACGTGGTTGTGAAGACATCTTTTGGAAAACGTTACGTGGTTGGTGAAGAGAGGAACAACGTAATATACAGACTACAGACTACAATATAAGGACTGTCCTGCCTCCTACATTGCAAACCAAAGCGTTCCTTGGGTTAAAGGGAAAAAGAACACAAGAGAGCTGTTAAAAAAAAGTAACACCAAGAATCATGAAATAGCCGAACACTGCTGGACACAAGATCACACCTTTGACTGGGAAATTAAAAGGATTTTAAACAAGAAACTTTGCAAAACAACAAGGAAAATCAAACAAAATAAAAGAAACAATCCATTCCTTACAGCACAGCAATCACATCAACAATATATCCTACACCCTTCCAGAAATATAGCTTCCAGCACTAAAGAAAGAAATACAACAAACAAAACACAACATAGGTATGGTGCCATTCCTCGAAACAACTCGATCTCTGTCTACACGTAGGTCCGTACTACCAAGCTATAAAAACAGCCGTACCTAGTCTTCTCAGTAGCCTGACGATGGGAGAAATATCTCTCGAAACGTAGCTCAGAAAAAGCCTACTACTTAACACATGATAGAGCTCTTACGTCTATAGTGTTGATATGTCAGATTTAATTCAGTATTATTATGCAAATTTAAGAGACATTACATATTGCCTGATTGTGTAAATAAATACCTCCTACTCAGTGCTTATTATGTATCTATCTCACTTACTGTAATGTCCTAATTAAACTTACAGTAAATTTTCATTTGCTACATAAGAAGAACGTGTCAAGCAACAAAGTAGTAAGAATGAGAGTCTCTGATTTGATTGTATACATTTTGCAAGGATCTGCCGTCTCGTAGCCTAAAAGACATATGAAGGACATATATTTAAAAATTATTGATACATTGAGTTGGCCTGGATCCAGAAGTGGTGTTCTGTTGTGGGTATCGGGGTGTATTCACTAGTACAAATACTAATCATGAGTGTTGCAGAAATGGGTGTTGGCAAACATCATATAAAATTTAAACTCTGTGACGCCATTACTTTATTTCTATATCTCCAGGAACTACTGTACGTATTTAAAACGAAAATTCTCTAAGGTCAGGAGTGGTCAACGTGACCACTCCTGGTATATATTATTGTGGTCCCTTTATGGAATGCTCCATTTCAGGGGTATAAATCTATTGCCTTCACCCATTTTGCAAATTCTTTATTTCCAATAACATCTTGCAATAAAATTATTTTTTAATTCTTATTATTTATTAATGGTATAGCAACATACTTGAAGTCAAAATGACAGAAAAAGGACACAAAAGAACCTTACAAACCTGTAATCAGGGTTAGGGTGGCTGAGGAAGAACCTAAGTTTGCAATTTTTTTTAGGGTGATTAATTGATACCTTATGGTAAATAACATTAATTTTATTTGTTTCTCTCTTTGTCATTTTCATTGCCTTCTCTTTTTCTTATTTTGCTCCTCTGTTGCACTTCAAACTTATTGTCACCTTATTGTCGCTATATTGGCATCTTATTGGCACCTTAATGGCACCTTATGGTAAATTAACAAAATTTTTTTGTTCTCTCTTGATCATTTCCACTGCCTTCTCTTTTATTATTTAGTTTCTCTGTTGCACCTCAGACTTTCCACTCTCTCTTACTCTCTTTCACCCACTGCTCACTCTATCCCTTGATTTACATCGATGGGGCCTTGATAAAACTCATCATAATCAGAACCCTTTATACCAAAGAAATTATCCCTTATAGATTGAGGGGTTAACTTAAACAATAGGTTTCCAAGTCTGTTTCAATTGTCTCCCAAGGCTTTCTAGGTATTTTCTCTTTCTTCTGACCCTGGTTTAACGAAATACGGCTCTGCAGAGAACAACTTTGTGATCAAACACCTCTCCTGCTCCTTTTTCTATACAAAATATTTTCCTTGCAGAATTGGTAATGTTATGTTTCACGCCTTTCCGCCAATTTCTTTACCACTCTCTGAGGAAAGGAAATTTCAGAGGTTTGCATTCCAGAAATATCAATCTGCGATCAACGTATTTGGGGTGTCCCCAGAACATGCACAGAAATATGAGGAATGGTAATTTCATCTTCGTCTTCGTCTTCGTCCTCAAAGCTAAAAGTCTCTAACGTTGGAATAAAGACATTCACCCTCCAATGGACAATTCTCGATATCACTTATTCATAATGCTTTCCTTCATAAGGTAAAACACGAAAAATAAGAACTGTGATTGCAACTAATTGTTTCATGATATTACGATCATCAGGCAATAATGCTACAAATATTGTACAAGCTATATTGTTCTGCTATATGCATTGAGCACGTTTTAATACTAATACACAAAATTACACAAATATAAAGCTTTACATATGGATTTGTAGTGCAAAATCCAAAAATTATCATACAAATGTGTGTATGTATATATATATATATATATATATATATAATAGGGAGGGTGGTATTTACATACATTACAAAATACGTGCCTGCGTACTTAGAGAAATATGCGTTCAAATCAATCAATGGTAAAGCGATTATCTCCAATGATCATTCATTGAAATTCAATATCGGACCAGGAGCTTTGCGAAAATTTGATTTGACCTACCTCTACAAAATCATTATTCAAAGGCTTCATTCTTGAAGGTTTAAACATTTCTGGAATGCAGCACGATTGATCAGCTAACAGCTCATGAAAACTTCTTCCCTGCAGTCTCTAATAAATGTGCTTTTAAGTAAAATAATAATTAAATTCTTTGTGTGAGTTAGCTGTGATTAAAAAATTAGATTTTCAGAGATCCTCTGTATAAAACATTGAGCTTTTTTGTTTATCTCTTTCAAGGCTGCTGTTTAGAAATGATCGGTCTATACAATATGTTTTTAATTCATTCCAATGTTTATTTCTGTCACTTTGAAAGATTTTCTATTCATTTTGTCCAGATTTGGCTCTGAAGTTTTCACTCTAGACCCTCTTTAATTAATTATTTTGGAAGGACAGTTATAACTGTTTCCTTTAGAAAATGCGTGATCCTAATTACAATTGCTATTGTTGGCGTGAGTCCAAGAATAGTTTGTAAGCAATTAGTCTCCAACCCAAAAGTTAAGTATAGTATTTGATACAATCCATTCAGAAAATTACAAAGGATAAGTAAGGCTTACAATCTTTATCTTTATATTCAATTTTCTGTTAGTTTATATTGGTGTTTAGAAATAGAACCAACCACGATTCATTTTGTGTGCAATAGTTTCTTAGTAGCTATCAGTTTTCACTTTTTTGTAAGCGAAAACCAGCAGCCAAAGTTCTCACATTAAGGCTTGGCAATACTTGCTAAATTTTTCACCCTTTGCCCTGATTTTTCTGATGCTTTTTCTGAATGTCTAAATGCACAAAGAAGACTTATAGTTCTTCAATACTGGATTTTTAAGATTATCAACTTTCAAAGTAGCAAGTAAAATAAAGCTGAAGTAAAAACACAGGGTTTTTTTCATATACTAGGGATTTCTTGTAAGTCAAAACAATTTTAAATATCTCCATTACTAAAGAAATAGCCAAAGGAAGATAATTTGACAGGCAGCATAACAAAAATATCAAAAATATATCCGATATGTTTGGAAATGCCAAACAGCTTTTAACCAGTAAGAAAAGAGATTATATTAATGAAAAATAGAAGAAAATTAGGACACTTAACCTTGGGCAGTGGGCATGGTCTGGCCTTTATGCTAGATTGGGAGAAAAAGTGAGAGTAGCAACACTAAGATGTTTTGGAGAGGTGATGAAGGGGGATGAGGACTATGTTGAAAATTGCGTGATGAAGATGTCCCCACCAGGGAAAAGGGAGCGAGATAGACCGAAAAGAAGATTCTCAGTTTCCATTAAGGAGGATCCACAAATAGCAGGGTTGTCGACAGCGGATGCTGGTGACAGATTCAAATGGAGAAAGAGAGTCTGCTGTGGCGAGGTCGAATAGGGAGAAACCGAAAGGCAAAGAAGAAGAAGATAAAAAAAGAAACAAACCCCACTTTGTCGGGTTTCTTAAATTGCTATCTTCTTTGGTTACTTGCATTGGCTAGCTATATGAATCCTTCAGAAATGTTAAATAACACTTATACTTCATAACTGCAGAAATGTATTGACTTTTGGCAATAAAAAAAATTGCATCGAGCGTTTCAAAATTCGTTTCCTTGTAGATAGATTATTTATTCTCCTGCAGATCATTCTCGTCAATAATAAAATACTGTAAGGCGATGGGTTTGATTTTGTGTCAATGTATGTAGAATGATCATAAGGCTTTTTGTTTTGTTGCTAATTTTCAACACATAGGAGTACTAAACGTTAATACATATATGAATGTCTTAATACCTATATAACTTGTATACATTCTAATGAAAATTTGATATAAAAAATTGTAAAAAATTATATAAATTGAATATAAAGGCATGTCTTCATTTGCTATATTTATTTCTGAGGAACTACAAACGATTAGTTTTACCCAGCTGATATACTTTTAAGTTGGTGTGTTCGACGTAGAAAAAATTAAAAGCATAAGATAAGTCAAGGCTATAACAGTCACAATCTAATTTTAAGAGTGGGAATTACAGTAATAATATTTTATTTTACTTCAGTCTCTGTTATAAACATGAGAACAAGGCCACTTACAGATAAAAGTACCATGTTCAATTATTCTGGAGTTATTGTAATCATAACATAGGTTGTCTATGTTACATGGTCCATGCATTTTTTCTTTGTTTAAAATGGCCATGTAACTCGGGAATTACTTTTCACGACATCTGTATTTTAAGGAGAGTTAAGTGATGCACTACTTCGCCTTATTTGCTTGACATTCGTACACAAACTGAGTGCACGACAAGTAAAAAAATTTTTATGTTTCATATGATTAGCTGTAAAATTTGTGTTATATTGGATTAATTGTATGTTGTTGAGTTTATTGTTTAATGTGTTATTGACCCTTATATTTATTGCATTATATATATATATACTTGTATATATACAAATGTATACATACATATCTATAGATATAAAATGTAGCTGAGATACATCACATCAGCAAAGAGTGTTCAACAGGAAGGTAGAGCATTTATATCACAGGTACTACTAAATTAAAGCACCGGAAAGGGAAAGGACTCACTACGACTGCAAGGAGCTTTGACTTATGAGTAAGCGAAAAGGTGTCTATCATGAGGGCAAATATTAAATGCCTTTTGAGTAAAAGAACAGAGCTCTTGGCACAAGAACAAAATTCCTATTGCGCAATATCAAATGACCGATCATTGCAATAATCAGTAATCGTCATCAGATCAAAACTAATATTTCCTAATTGTAGGGTTGCCTATGCAGTATGGTCATTTAGTTTGAAGGTCATTTGAACCCTAAAGATTGGTAAACATGAAACTAATGGTCAGTATTTTGGAATTCAGCAGTACCAGTGATATTGACATATATAGAAAGATAGATATGTAGATAAATAGATAGATAGATAGATAGATAGATAGATAGATAGATAGAAAGATAGATATGTAGATAGATAGATAGATAGATAGATAGAAAGATAGATGTGTAGATAGATAGATAGATAGATAGATAGATAGATAGATAGATAGAAAGATAGATGTGTAGATAGATAGATATATAGATATATATATGCCTATTACGCACTTGTATTACACTGGTCAAAAAAACTTTTGTCCTCTGCCAGCGTATATTTTAAGCGAAACATGTCATATTGTACTTGCTGATCCTGAAAATCACAATTTTTTTACCTTTTATATCTACTTTTCTTGCTTTTGACATTGGCATTTTTATCCATTTTTTAAAAAATTACTATTGTGTAGGAAATGTTGATATTGCAAATCAATGCAAAGTGTATTTCAAAGGGTCTCCAACATTATTCAGTCAATGTAGGAATCCTTTTTTGCTACAAAAAGTTTGTATTTTTATATAAACCACATATGATATTCTCTAGATGTATTTCAAATCGTATTGTAAAATGCATCCCCAATTTGACGGAAAGGAAGTGAAAAAATGGCTAGTTACTAAAAAAATAAAATAAAAAAATAAAACTTTTCGGTGCATTTAGACAGCATTTAAAGAATTATTTACCCCTCTATTCCTAAGGACTAAACATTCCTCGTGCACTTCTTACTGTTGTAAAAGGTTTTTTCTTAAATATATCGAAAAAGCTCCTCCAAACGAAGCCATATCCCAAGACGTCTTGTACGTTATGAATTTTCTCATAAAATATAGTAGGTGTCCAAATATCAATAGATATAAAGAGAGAACGAGATAGAGAAATCGTTAGATAAACAGATGAAAAGATAAATGAAGGATTCAGGATTCCTTTTAGGTCACAGTGCTCTCATTATCGGGTAAAATAGGCCGGCCGGAGTAGAGTTGCCTTTGCAATTTCCCTAAGGATCGAGATCCAGGACATGTTAAATGTTTATGACAGAGACAGAAACATAAGACTTTATTTAAGAAGAACAAATTAGAAAAAACAATTTAAGGTAATCAAGTTTGTTAGAAACTCTTACTTTCCCCAAAAACATTTTAACGACAGCTACAAGTGCATCCCTCCTTTGATTGTAGGACAGCCATGTATTCTCATCCGGAATAAGTCTTCGTGTACCAGGTCCATTAAAAACATTTGCTTTCAGCTCCTTTAAGAATTTTCACATCTCCAAGTCGGTACCCTGCTTTAGCCTTGCGCAATACTTTTGACAAATGTATCACATACAAATGACAAAAATAATTGGAGAAAGGCTGTCTCCTTAAAAGATTCCTCTCTTAATGTTGACTTCTTCTGGGAGACTCTCCACAGGACGTCAATTCCGTTTTCCAATTCCTCACTGATCGCTGAAGAAAACTTATCACATTTTGTGATACTTGTGCCATTTTCAAACATTCGACTATCGAGGAGTGGGGTACCATGTCATAGGCTTTTTTATAATCCACCCATGCAATGGCGAGGTTCTTTTGTTTTTTGCAATCAGTAAGGAACATCTTGTCAATCAAAAATTGGTCCTTCGTTCTTCTGCTCTTAGCAATTACTCCTGTCATCAGTTTCTACATGAGTGGCAGACAAGATATTGGTCAATAGTTATCAACCACATTTCCTTTCTGCGGATCTTTCTGGCACAACACTGTTCTGCCCATTGTCATCCAGGAAGGTATAGGAACCCTGCTATTTATCATTTCATTGATGTCAACTTTTTTATCCAGTATCCTTGGACCCCATCAGGTCCAGGTGCTTTCCAGTTTGGTATCTTCTTTGCCTGTGCTGTTACCATTACAAAGTCTATCATTTTGTCATTCTGTCTTGTTTCTCCACATTCATCTTTTAATTCCCTCAACCATTCTGCATCCTTATTGTGTTGCACCTCGTTCCTCCAAATACTAGACCGAAATTATTTACTTTCCTCTGCTTCTGGTGCTATGCCTTCACTTTTTGACATTCCCTTAAATTCCTGATATTCTTTCTTCTGGTCTTGATGAAACAGCCTATTAATTCTAAATTGATTAACTCTCTGTTCATCCCTCTTCACTTTTGCTCCTTTCGCCTGCAGTTTTTGCTTCATCTCTTCAATAACGACATTTTCTCCTTCTTTCTTAATATGATATTTCCTCTCCAGTTCTTTATACCTTTTCTTTGTAGTGAATTCTGCTCTTTTATTTCTTTGCAAAATATTCACATGTTTTCTTAGTTCTTGGATTGTTGCTTTTATCCTCCTTTTCCACCAAGGTTCTTCCTTGGTATTCCTTCTTGCATTACCAGTCTTCAACCCAACTTTTTTCTAGATGTAGATAGCAACTGCACAGATTAAGTTAGTTGTATCAGTCACGTTTTCTGTCCTTTTTTACCCGATGATCTCATTTACTTTACCTATCCACTCTGACAAAACATTTCTATTTACTTTCTTTAGTCCTCTTGTATCACACACTTCGCTACTTCTCATAATTTCAACCATCTCCTGAATCATACAACTTTCCTGTTTGCTTTGTTTGTCGGTTCTGTTGATTTGCACTGATATCTCTTCCGTTTGTCCATGTTCTTGCACTTCTATTTCTGGCAACTGCCTGTTTGGATCATTCGCTTCTCATTATCACTATTCACTTCGAAACTTCTACGGATTTCTTCCATCTCTACTGTGGTGAACCATTCATTTTTTCGTATTGCCCTAGCCTGATCACATAACCTTTGTTCTGTTAATGTTGGTAATTCTCTCTCCTTCCAGATGTTATGTATCCTTCTTCTGTAGCCTCTTATAGGTCTTCCATTTTCATCTGTTGGTTTACTCAGCAAATAGCACTCCATCACAGCAACTTTCAATTCCTTGTTCCACTTCATTTTGACAGACGCTTGATAACGACCGGGCCAACCCTGCCATACAGTGGGGCACCTGCCGGGCGAGAGACCTTCACTTGATGCTCCAGTCTCATTCATGCCGTTTTCTTCATAATTTAAATAAGACATTTCACTGATAAGAGGATTGTGGACTTCAGGTTACACAACAACCGGTGTTTTTATTGAGACACCATCTCTAGGAGGGCAAGTTAACCAAGGCTGAAGAGTGCCACTTACCCATGAGACAGACTAGCCCTCGCCGGACGTAAACCGGTATTTCATGACCTCGGTGAGAGCTAACAGGTACTACACCTTGCTTAAGGGTGACCTGGAGGTAATTGTGGCAAAGGGTAACCTCATTCTTCCACATCGAAACTCCACAACCGGATGCAGTTCAAAGTCATACCCAGGACTATTATTATTATTATTATTATTATTATTATTATTATTATTTCCTTCTATTTCTCTTTTACTTTGGCCGGGTGTAAACAATACACCTAAGGCATATCATGTCCTGAATTTCAGATGCTAAATACTTCACGAAGGATCCTTGCAGTTCCTAGTAAGCAGGTCTTTTGGACTATTTGAAGATTCATATTTTCTGAGACACTTCTGATGTTATCTTCCATTCCTTTTCTGATGGTACCGAGTGCTCCTATCACAACAGGTATTACTTCCGTTTTCATTTTCCACATCCTTTGTATCTCAATTTCAAGATCTTGATATTTGCTTTTCTTTTCCATTTCTTTGATTGAAATATTTTTATCACATGGAACACTCATG
>RDPX01000183.1:1350804-1435783 GCA_003991215.1 Morbakka virulenta | reverse complement strand
TAAGTTTGTTCAATCAAGTTTCTCATAGGTGTTTTTTGAGCGGTATAAAACGCTCTGAGCACATTCTTATAATCCTCTGGGGTCCATCTTTGTCTAGTTTCTTTTGGTTTAGGTGGCATCACTACAGGTTCAGGGTTAGAAATTTTCTGGTTCTGATTACCGTGTAGATCATCTGTAGAGGTGTTAGACTCAGTAGCATACTTTTCGTGCACCCCAGGCGAGTCTTGCCCTGAGGGACGCGTCCCTTGTTGATCCGCGCGACGGACGATGCGGCATGGGTTTCTTCTAGTTTGCATAAGATTCATAAAAGTGGATAAACAGACTTAACTCCGCCGGTCGTCAAACCGGTATTTCAAGGTCTCGGGGTAGGCTAACAGGTGCTACACCTTGCCCAAGGGTGACCAGGAGGTAGTTGTGGCAAAGGGTAACCTCATTCGCCCACGTCGCAACTCCACAACCGGATGCAGTTTAATGTCAATACCCAGGACGGTTATTATTATTATTATTATTATTATTATTATTATTATTATTATTATTATTATTATTATTATGTACAATTTTCGTATGAATGCTGTTTATTAAAAATTACTTACCGGGTCACACCCAGTGACCTGTGGCAAGCAAAGTTTTTTACTAGCAATTTAATTGTTTAATAAATGTGGAGTATAAAAAAAGGTTAATACAAAAATAATAAAAGTTTCTATAAGAATTTAGTAAAAAAGGATAAAAATTGTATCAAAAAGTATAAAAAACAGAGTCTTGTAAAAATTGGTTCTTTATGTACACAAGTTTTTTGAAGTATATTGACGGTGCTAGTAAGGACAATGTTTTGTATCTCCTGTAAGCTATGGTTGCCCGGAATTTTCTCAAGATGCTTATCTATTCCCTTTTTAATCATTCCTTTTACTGAAACCGTAGTTGTTCAACGTATCAAACTCTTTTTGACGGAGATATTTTTATCACTCGGAACGCTCATATCGATCAGTGCACATGTTTTCGCTAGGTGGTCTTTAAAAATGATATCTGGGCAGTCAGCTTGAAAGGTTCTATCAGTATTAACCGGAAATTCCCATAAGGTGGTAACATTTGGACCATTAACTACTGGCAATTTTACCTTTCCCCATTTCCCGATAAGACATTTTGGCATCGGTTTTGAAAATTTTCCTTTTGACGATAGAACCTATTTCTCTTATCAAACCTTCTCAATCGTTGTGCTTTAACTTGTAATTTTTGTTTAAGTGTTTCTTTGATTTCTGCTATAGATACTTCGTCTGTAAACCGATATTTTTCCTTTACTTTCCTACTTTTCCTAGTTTTAACTTTTTGAGATTTCATCTAAAATTAAGATCTCTGCCAGCAGACATTCAATTTCCTTTTGGATTTTTACCTTCTACTTAGGGACATTATTAGTGATATTTTTACCTTTTTTCTTTACTTTTACACCTAACTGGGCAGTGACAGCTCTAGCAGTTGAATATACAAGATTGTTAGCAATGCAAATTCCGGTTTCAAATTCATTGATGATTTCACTCAAAGCAACGTTCTAAAGTTTAATCATCTTGTTAGCTTTTGAGTTTGCAATAATTTTAGGTAGTGATTCTCTATCTTCAATTTTTGTAAATTCAGTTTTGCTCAGTTCCCTAATGATGTCGTCACGTACTGCCGCAATCTTGGCTCTGATGTTTTCTATAAAGTCATCTATCTCAGGCTGATCATTGCTATTGTTCTGATCCTGTTCTTCATTTCGGACTGCATTAATCACATTTTCTATCTCATTTTCATTCATCCTGACTAATCTCACAATGGCTTTTGCATTTGCATCTGCAGCTTGTTCTTCCACGACACTATCATCAACTTGTTTGTTGTCATTTCGAAGTTATTCAATTTGAGTGTTATTCAGTCTTGAATATGTTTGCACGCATTCGCAAGTTTATTACTATCAAAATTCTTTTCTTATTACTATTATTACTACTATTATTATTATTATTATTATTATTATTACTATTACTATCATGGATGTTTTTCCAGGATAGAAATGAATTCAATTCATACAAAATTACTTTTCATTTATGTCTTGTTAAAAAATGAAAGGGACAAAATTCTAATTGTTAAAAGTGTTCTTTAACATATAAAATAGTTTAATAATTAATAATGATTAATTTAATAAATAATTTAACTTCCTTGCCTTGGTATAAACTTATTTAGTACCTGAAATTTTAGGTGTCTTTTTTCATTATTTTCCCTGTTCCTTTGTGGAAATTTCATTTGTTGTGTAAAATGTAGTTGATTAATTTACTTTAGTTGTTGAATTATTTATCTTCTAGTTACTTCACTTTTTATCCACATTTAAATATATATTAGCATATATAGGGTCTGCTACATAGTGTATGTAATATGTCTGGTTCTTTCACTGAATTTGTTGATGTCATATACATCCTATTTAGTGTATCATATTTATATTTAGTCACCACCATATGATAGCTCTAATATTCTTGTATTATTGAGGACTGCCGAAAGCTAATAATTACTTCGATACTATTATATATATATATATATATATATATATATATATATATGTATAATCATACATATGCATACATCAGTTTTCATGTATGTATCACATTATTCATCATCGAGTTTATCAAGTTACAGTTGTGCAAATAGAAAAACCATTCTGAAAATTTGATTATATATTTCTAGCAAAAAATCACATCATAGAAATCTACTGACATCCTAATCCACTGAAAATTCCAGATGTCTGAAACTCAAGCAAAGTGTAATAGAAACCGCCAAAGATAACACTTTGTAAACAATGCAAAATTTCTGACAATGCTTCTGCAAATTACTTTGAAGTCTGTCACAGAAATGTTGTTTTTTCCTACGTGGGATACAACTGTTGTTCTGCAATTAGGAATCGGTCGTTAAGTTAACTTTCAATTCTATAAAATCGATCATATTTTGTATAGTACTTTTTCTATTTATTGTCAAATAAATTACTGGCTGAAAAAATCAGCATATTTATTCATTTTGTTAATATTCACTATGAAAGTGACGGCATATTGTTTTCTATTTCGATTGTTGGCAGATTTAATATTAATTGACCGCTCCTATTTTGTTTAAGACAATTTTTAACGGTCAAAACAAAATAAAAGAATCCACCACGTGTATTTGAGAGGGCATCTGTTTTCTATCAAGACGAATTACTTTTGAACGTCTAGTTACTCCAGAAAAGCTTTATTGCCATGACAACACTGTTTTCTTAACCATGGTGGCTTACTACTCAAAGTCTTTTTTACTTCAAATAAAGTCCTTGTCTGCGACTTCATTTCACTATTCCAATATCGCTTTTGACCAAAAAAAGTCAAGAGCAAAATCTAACTTTAAGGTGTGACCGGAATTTTAAAATTCATATGCATTTTAGCTTAAAACGTCCATGTCCGTTTACTTCCTATATTTCCTCTACTGTAGTTTGCAAGACGGATATGAAATAATAGGGTAGGTACAATTCAACAGATGCTTGTGCTATTTACAGTTTATGGTAAAGTCACTACTAACAGAAGCTTTTTTTGGTGACACTGTCCATGACTAGAAGAATATCAGTCAATACCGTCTGGTAGCTGTATAAAAAATGCGAGGTAGGTCAACTTTCTTACAGTCGTCTGTGTATGCAATGCCCGAAAAAAGGCCCAAGTGCTAAATTAATGCTATTTTAATCTGTTTCCAATGTATCTTGCAAATGAAGCAGTAAAATCCATATCAAAGTATGGTCTTGCTTTATGTCGACAAGTTATATATAGTTAAGCTCTATTTACATATTTAGAGTTATGATTGATTCAGTCTTCTGAGTAATTTAACTGCAGATATCTGCAATTGAGTAATAACATGCATTTACTTCTAATTTCTATTGATGTGGTAAAACTTTAAGGATAACAGAAGATGTCTAAAAGCACCCATTGTAGGACAGTATCTTCTACATTATTTGAGGTAAAACTAGTGTAAACTAAAGATATTTTAACAATCATTACAAGAGTTGTTTTCTTACAGTGACCCAGTAACAAAGAACTTTACCTGAAGTGTTGCAATCACTTTGAAATGTTCTACAACCTGCTTAATATCTTCTGTACATCTTTTAATAAAACGTTTAAACTACTTACTTAGTTTAAGCCAAAAGAAAAGCAATAAAGTTAGCTAAACTACATTTGAGCACTGTAATTAACTTGTGTCACGTTCAACCTTTTAATTATGAGCTCCAAATGATTTAAAGTGTTTTCAAACATTTCTTCCGCATATCAAAATTTTTTTAAGTTCGTGGTTTACACACAGTTTTTTTATTTATTTTTTGTATACTTTTAATAGCAGTCTCTTAAACTAACTACATCCCTCATACAACTGATGTATTTTTCATAGCTAAAATGCTCATGAACCTCGAAATTAATCTGCCTAAACCTTGAAATCAAATGTGGATTGACTTCTATTTATGACCCAAGTAGACCTCTGCATTCTTCCTACCATATGTTATATCCCCACCTTCTTTCTCCACATAACTTGCAACCCTTACGCAAAACTATTGCTATTTCATTTAATTCTGCGTAACTAGGGTATCCAGTTTGATTTTGCCGTCTGCAGACCCTCATTAACTGTTGCTCGCCATGTCCTCAGAGACCTTCCCGAGGTTATTGAGCTCAATGTTTTATCCAATCGCAAGCCATCCTGGCGGAAAGGGTAACAGGTATTTGAAGAATACGACTTCTAAAATTTAACTATTTCAATTAACCTCACCAAGGTTTCTTGAATTCACACATTTTGGTATCGTCGTAGTAGATGGAAATCCTCTAGAAACATTTCAAGTCTTCACATACTTGAGCAAGCAATCGAATGCTGAAAACAGTAAGACATATGTCAATACCAGAATACTGTGAAGTGTTTAGGCATCTTCAAAACTTATGAAACCCTAAATTAATCTAGTATATTAAGCCTCTATACATCAAATGTTACTTCAACAACCCTTTATACCTTTGAGACGTTTAATAATGTTTAAGAAACAGTACCTTCTAGACATGTTTCATTTGCATTGTTTGGAAAAGCTTTTAAAGATACACTGGAAAGATGAGATAAAGAATAAATATACTGTACCTGACAAAATAAATCACATATATTTCTTTTGAGATTCATTATAAGTAATCATCCTTGTAATATATTTGGTCTGTTTTTCAACATTGCTCTGGTAGGTTTACCAGCCACATTCTCAGAATCTTTCTCTCCCCCTTCACTTTACCTACAATAACATGTTTTACATGTGTACTCTAAGTTCCTGAGACAATATGTTTGAAGTTACATCCAGCCAGGTCTAAATATACTGCTGTTGAGATTTGTTGCCATCACTATAGTAAAAAGGAAAAGATAATCTTTAGATGAATTAAAACCTACTCAGTGTAATTTCCAAGCCTCTATATTTTAGAATCACGTATAATTCACATTAATTACTTGATCGTATTTAGGCCTTTATCATTCAGAGTTTAATTTTGCTTATTCTACCCAAATTATATATGTGCATGTATGTATAAAGAGAGAGAGAGAGTCCAATCTGGAGACAAGTATTTCGCTGTTTGGCAGCTCATCAGTATAGCTCGAAATATTTGAATGTATTAATTACATACAAAGACAAAGACCAATTGCTATTAAGCCAATTATGTTGGACAGCCCCGGTGGGTCAGAGTACTCAAACCAATACAAGAGGCTGAGGGTCGCCTAGTCGCAGAGAAATATCGTCATCAAGCTTACGAGTGTTCAATAACACAAAGTGGAGGAGCAAATACAGTACATATATATATATATATATATATATATATATAAATGTACATAATATATATATATATATATATATATATATATATATATTATGTACATTTCCTGACGAGTGAGTAAAATTACGAAACAGGCTTGTCGAGATGGACAGTGTAGTTTTTTTATTCTTTCCAACTTATTATATCTCTTTATATATATGAGATGTGTGTCTGGTAGATGTCGAAAAAAACGTCTAAATTAATTTTGTATCTAGCATTACTGAGTCTTCACAATAAAGTAAGATGACAACTTCAGAAACTAATTTTAGATACTTCAAGTCCCATTTAATTCCGAAACTAAAAATGTTTCAGTAATAAGTGCTTATAAATATTTAACATTCTAGTAGACATTTATCTCTAAAAATATAATAACACGAATTTTACAAACAGGCTGTTTTTGGTTGTTAGTCTGTAAAACATGCAGGATAGATACAAATGCATACTAAGAAAGAAAAACGCTGCTAAACGTAGTCTGATAGTAGTTTTTATTGACATATTTATTTTTTTATTGTTTTCGTTAGTGTAACTCTGTTAGTTAAGGGGAAGTGAATTGATCAGTAAATAATCTAAAGTCCTTCCCAATAAGTGGTCACTTACATGAAAAATATCAAAAATATGACTCCTACAAGCCCTACTGTGGCTAAAAATTACTAAAAACACGTAGGATTTAAATATGATCAACAAATGTGTTGTAGACATCTTATTATTCGTAGTTGACTTTTCTTTTGCATTGTACTCTTAAATGTATTTCTTTTTTCCTGTTTTGCTTGAAAAATCTCGATATAGATATTGAAAGACTCGAATTAAAGGCATCTGAAACAATAAAAGAAAATCAAGACTGCTTTAAGAAAACTTTCCACTAAAGCTTGGTGGGAATTTAAGGACATTTATTATGCAGTACCAATACTTGATAATGCTTTCACTCTTCTCTATTACTTCACTGAGAAAAAATATCACCTTCATTCATGAAATGCAAGGTTGTATTTCAGATTTACCCATTACAATTATACCTTATTTCACTACCAAATATAGTCATATTCATGGTTTTAGCAAACATTCATTTTCATAATCATCCTACGTCGGATTTGACTTTTTTCCTTTCTGCCATTTATCGTAGAGGTAGGTAAATCTCGTACAATTACAGAGATTTTCATTAGACTTACATTTTATCATACTGAAGTATCCCTTATCCAGAGCTTCCATAAACAGATTTTAATTATAGACTACAAAGCTGGGTCACCCAAATGTCTTCCAAATTAAACAAGTCAGTTTATTCTGCAGAACATTAAATCTTTAAATATATCAGGACCCGACACGAAGACCCCTGGCACAAAGAGCAATGGGATGTTCCAAATTTTTTGTTAAGTAATTTTCCTCAATTTAATTTTTTATTTTTGCTTTAAATGAAAAAAAACGTATTTACTCGCTTTTTTTATATTGCTATAATTAAAACAAAAAATAAATACACACTTTTGCATCGCATTTATCGTCCTTCTCCAAGTATTATAGTACTTTAGAACCTCAATGAATTGGGAGTCCAGCAATTATCAGGAACGAACAAACAGGTTATATTACATATTTTTAATGGTAACTCTGATTCAAACTCTGTGGCTGGTGATACAGGTGCTATTGCTACTGACACCTCAACAACCGATTTTTTTTTCTAGCTCTGCAGTCAATATATCTTTCATCGTTACTGCTCAATCTCTGGTGGTACAAATTGTCCATACAAATCAATCAGATAAAGTATTCCTTTTCTAAAAGGAAACTTAGGCCTAAACAACGTTGGCTTCAGAAGTCATGTTTTGAAAAATGTAATTGGCATCCTCATCGCATCGAAAATGAAACTGTTATTTGTTATTTGTTACACCAGTGCAAATGGAGATTTAGAAAGAAATTAAAAATCGATTCAAGATTAAGGTATTGCATTTATTTCTACAGAGTTCTCNCAGAGAGAGATAGTGATAAAGAGTATGTGTTTGTAAAAAAAAAAAGAGGGGGAGAGAAAACAGAATATATATATATATATATATATATATATATATATATAATATATATATATATATATATATATATATATATATATATATATATATATATATAATATATATATATATATATATATATATATATATATATTATGTACATTTCCTGACGAGTGAGTAAAATTACGAAACAGGCTTGTCGAGATGGACAGTGTAGTTTTTTTATTCTTTCCAACTTATTATATCTCTTTATATATATGAGATGTGTGTCTGGTAGATGTCGAAAAAAACGTCTAAATTAATTTTGTATCTAGCATTACTGAGTCTTCACAATAAAGTAAGATGACAACTTCAGAAACTAATTTTAGATACTTCAAGTCCCATTTAATTCCGAAACTAAAAATGTTTCAGTAATAAGTGCTTATAAATATTTAACATTCTAGTAGACATTTATCTCTAAAAATATAATAACACGAATTTTACAAACAGGCTGTTTTTGGTTGTTAGTCTGTAAAACATGCAGGATAGATACAAATGCATACTAAGAAAGAAAAACGCTGTTAAACGTAGTCTGATAGTAGTTTTTATTGACATATTTATTTTTTTATTGTTTTCGTTAGTGTAACTCTGTTAGTTAAGGGGAAGTGAATTGATCAGTAAATAATCTAAAGTCCTTCCCAATAAGTGGTCACTTACATGAAAAATATCAAAAATATGACTCCTACAAGCCCTACTGTGGCTAAAAATTACTAAAAACACGTAGGATTTAAATATGATCAACAAATGTGTTGTAGACATCTTATTATTCGTAGTTGACTTTTCTTTTGCATTGTACTCTTAAATGTATTTCTTTTTTCCTGTTTTGCTTGAAAAATCTCGATATAGATATTGAAAGACTCGAATTAAAGGCATCTGAAACAATAAAAGAAAATCAAGACTGCTTTAAGAAAACTTTCCACTAAAGCTTGGTGGGAATTTAAGGACATATATTCTGCAGTACCAATACTTGATAATGCTTTCACTCTTCTCTATTACTTCACTGAGAAAAAATATCACCTTCATTCATGAAATGCAAGGTTGTATTTCAGATTTACCCATTACAATTATACCTTATTTCACTACCAAATATAGTCATATTCATGGTTTTAGCAAACATTCATTTTCATAATCATCCTACGTCGGATTTGACTTTTTTCCTTTCTGCCATTTATCGTAGAGGTAGGTAAATCTCGTACAATTACAGAGATTTTCATTAGACTTACATTTTATCATACTGAAGTATCCCTTATCCAGAGCTTCCATAAACAGATTTTAATTATAGACTACAAAGCTGGGTCACCCAAATGTCTTCCAAATTAAACAAGTCAGTTTATTCTGCAGAACATTAAATCTTTAAATATATCAGGACCCGACACGAAGACCCCTGGCACAAAGAGCAATGGGATGTTCCAAATTTTTTGTTAAGTAATTTTCCTCAATTTAATTTTTTATTTTTGCTTTAAATGAAAAAAAACGTATTTACTCGCTTTTTTTATATTGCTATAATTAAAACAAAAAATAAATACACACTTTTGCATCGCATTTATCGTCCTTCTCCAAGTATTATAGTACTTTAGAACCTCAATGAATTGGGAGTCCAGCAATTATCAGGAACGAACAAACAGGTTATATTACATATTTTTAATGGTAACTCTGATTCAAACTCTGTGGCTGGTGATACAGGTGCTATTGCTACTGACACCTCAACAACCGATTTTTTTTTCTAGCTCTGCAGTCAATATATCTTTCATCGTTACTGGTCAATCTCTGGTGGTACAAATTGTCCATACAAATCAATCAGATAAAGTATTCCTTTTCTAAAAGGAAACTTAGGCCTAAACAACGTTGGCTTCAGAAGTCATGTTTTGAAAAATGTAATTGGCATCCTCATCGCATCGAAAATGAAACTGTTATTTGTTATTTGTTACACCAGTGCAAATGGAGATTTAGAAAGAAATTAAAAATCGATTCAAGATTAAGGTATTGCATTTATTTCTACAGAGTTCTCAAACAGGAAGAAAGCCACAGACATATTTGAAAACCATATGAAATGTACATCCCACAAAAGTGCCCTAACATTTGAGACTGTGGTTTTACATTGAGGTAATGCTGAACAATGAACCAGAAGATAGTTGTAAGATTGAAAGAAAATACTTCAGAAAAAGTAATAAAAACCGTCGAGTTACTAGTCCATCAGAGGATTCCTTTCCGACAAAACGATGAGAATGAAAATTTTCAACAAATCCTTTTACTCCGAGGGAAAAATTATCCTGAAGTGGCAAGAATGATCAAATTTGAGAGAACAAAGAATACAGAGAAATACATGCAGGATCAGTATCAAAATGAACCCATTTATATAATGGCAGATTTTATGCTATGCTAAAAATAAGAGAACACAAGTAAAGGCAAATTTTATAGTATGATACCTCGATGAATACACTGACATCAGCAACAAAGAACAGCTTTCCCTATACTAATGCTGGATTGATATAAGTTTGCTTAATTTTTTGAGGACTTTATGTGTTAAAATAATGAAAGGATAATCATTGTTAATGCCATCAAAATGTTCTTTTTCGTTTTAATCTACCGATTTCAAAACAGCGCGGTCAAACTTACAATGGAGTCTATAGCACGATGGTGAAGAAGTCTGCTTTTGCAACTTTAATTCAGAAAATTGAACCAAATGTCATTTCCACCCTCTAAATTTTAGCATCAAATCCACTACAGAAAACTGTAAACGTTTGAAAGACACACTTAATACTATTCGAGAAATTTTCATCTTTGTAAAATATTTCCCAAAACTTGAAAATTTGTTAGGCAATATAATACAAATATTAAAAGTAATAATAGATGGTCAACATTTGACAAGCTGTGTCCTACAAGATGGACAATTCGTACAGCATGTTACAATAAGCTAATGTCATTGTATGACGCCTGATTTATAATTATGGTAGGAGTGTTTAAAATCTCGTAAACTTAAAAGAGAGTTTAAGTCACAAATCAGTGGATATCAAGGGCAAATAAAAACATTTTGTTTCTTTTTACTCTACATCCTGGTCACAGGCATAACTCCATAATCGACAATCTTTAAAGAGCATTGCAAGATACGAAAATTTCTACAATAGCGGTCAGTATTTTGCTAGAGCAACCCTTGCTACGTTTGATGATAAGAGCAATGAAAAGGCTTTCAACAAATTTTATTTATCATTATCATTATCATTATCATTATCATTATCATTATCATTATCATTATCATTATCATTATCATTATCATTATCATTATCATTATCATTATCATTATCATTATCATTATCATTATTCATTATCATTATCATTATCATTATCATTATCATTATCATATCATTATCATTATCATTATCATTATCATTATCATTATCATTATCATTATCATTATCATTATCATTATCATTATCATTATCATATCATTATCATTATCATTATCATTATCATTATCATTATCATTATCATTATCATTATCATTATCATTATCATTATCATTATCATTATCATTATCATTATCATTATCATTATCATTATCTGTAACTAAGAACGCTGGAAATCATTTGAAAGAGGAGGAACCAAAGCTTTAAAAAAGCGTGAGAAGCCATTTTTTCTATCCTTCAATTTGTTGATGGTTGTGACCAACCAGACCAAGCAGACCTTATGACTGTACTACCACAAAAGGTAACTACCAAATATTTTATTCTGAGACCATCGATTATTTCAGCGTTGAGAATGCACTTTGAGCGGCAAAGATTTCAAATTTACACCAGGCTTGTCAACTTTCTACTTCTAATCATTCCTAATTGCGACATTGATGAGGATATGAAAGTCCTCAAGACATACTCGGATGATTTATATGTTATGCACCTTGAAATTGAAATGTCACTTTTCTAGCATATTTTTGTTGATCAACGGAACATCAGAAAATGCTGGATCACATGAGAACGTTGCTGAGAAATGAGAAACGAAACAAATACAAAACATAATAAAGATTTTTCAACTTTTGCCCGTCAAGCCAGCAGGAAGCGCTACACTTGAAAGAACACTTTCTCTAACATAAACATAATATAGCAAAAGCCCATTATGTCTCAAAGAAGATTTAATTCATTAACGATCCTTAATTTTTACAAAAAGGAGACAAATCAGCTTGACCTAGCTTAATTTTATTTGTAAATCTGGAGATGGATTCAGAAATTTTGGACAGCTCTGTCAAGAGGATTTTGTCAAACTACCATTTAAGTTTACACATACATAGTTCTTTTGTGTTTCTTTTGAGACGCGAATTCCTAGAGACATTTAAACTGAATTCTTTTGCTCAAACGTGTGCAGATCTTTACAGCTACAGTAATGTTCTCTCCGGTTAATCTTTGCTTTTCTTTTCCTAAGCGATAGAGTAAGCATCGCGACGAGTGTTTTGAGCTTGCCCTTAACTCACAAACCGCCGTCGGGGGTATTGTATATCAGTACCATCTTTCTTTTGCTGGGATAGGATTGCTGTTTGAAGGGCAAAGTAGTTTTCTAACTTGCCTCAATCAATGTTTCGTTATCTCGTAATTCTCTATCATCATTTTCTTTTACAGAGCTGTTAAAAAGCGTATACGATGTTAGGTTCTTGTTCTATTTTTTGCAAGAAGATCGATTCATCTGTTCTCAATAATTATTTACCAATATTTAAAAAGTGTACCTTGAGACCAAATAAAAGCCAATTTCCAAGCTAATTTCCTAAATTCCTTCCCAATGTTTTTTTAGGACAGTGATTATCTGAGTCAAATTTTTTTAAAACGTCTCAAAGCCGTCAGTAGATTGAAATTCACTCAATCACAAGAAAAATCAGCACGACTCGATTCATCCATAATTCACCATAAAACCCCTTTCAATAACCATCTTGGATTCTCATGGTCAAAACGTTTTATGGGGTCTGAATTGAACTGACTCAATTCAACTCGAATTTACAGGTTTTTAATGAAAATATCTATACAAAAATAATCGAGTTGCAATTAAAAAATGTCTGGTCAGATTTTGAAAAATAAGATCCGTCGCTAAGGACTTTAAATGAATAGCCCAGCTCTCCATATTTGTTTCACAATAATTTTAGCTCCTGAAATCCGCTTCTCAAGTGGGTGTTATCACCTAATGTCTTAAGTACAAAGTGATTATCATAGCCTGAAAATAGGGCTCATGGTGGCTTCTTCTCAAAGACAAACTAAAAAAATCGAATTCAACTAGGCAAGGGATACAGATCAAATTTCTTTTTAGAGTAGTTTACATCCTTCTCTGAATATAGAATGTTACTTTTGCTAAGACTGTTTGGATGGTCATTAGGGTTAAAATGGATTATTCATTGTGCCTTGTTTTTAAAGATAAACACCTGTAACCTCAAAATTAACTTAACAAAAGCTGCTCAATGACCCCAAAATTATGGAGATGGACTGTGTCAGATTCTGATTTTAATAGAAATGTTATGTATTTTTCGTGTGAGCAATGATTTAAAATTACTTTGATCATTCAATCAAATGCCAAGGGCAGCGCATGTTACCTCTGCTGGCTGAAGGAACAAAACAGCATCTGTCTCGTATTAAAGACAAACATGATTTGCTAAGCTACACTAGGTTACTCAAAAAAACAAGTAACAGGACAATTCACCATATTATTCTGATAGGACTACAACACAATATCTATCAATAAACTGTAAATATAGTTGGGTTTGCTTTATATTGGGGAATATTACAGACTATTTTTATCCACCTTTCATTGCCTCTTCTAGCAGACAAAAAGAATTCATATCTGGTATTTAATTGTTTTGGAAAGCTAATCACATAAGGTGGCGGCTTCTTTTTTATTCTTCAGTTGATTACTCCAATTGATAAGATAACGCTTGACGTTTGTTTTCGTATTTTAGTGTCTTAGTTCAGATGAGTCCCACTTAACAGGCCTTGAAAGTGAAATAAATGCGATATTCAATATATTTTAGAAAAATCATTTAGTTTTACAGATCCACTGAAAATTCCATTATTGTTTTTAAACCCTCTTTCTAAGAAATGCTTGCATTAAAATTCGGAAAGTTTAATAGACGACGAACTCAAACTGAGGCCATGGCATTTTCATACTTTGGTTTGATGATTTAGAGTGAATTCATGTGGGGACAGCAAATACTTTACATTGCAAATATATTATTACCGAAGGTGATGATCCAAAAAGTCAAAGTTTTATGTGATCAAAGCAAGCCTGATTACCCAGTTGTTCCATGACTTAGAAAATTTCTTTCTTACTACTTGGCAATGGTGTGTAATGGCCTATTGTTGCTCAGTCAAACTACTGGCCCCACATCACAAACTATTTAGTCTGTATACACAAAAAATAGGTCTTAGATATCAGGAATGGCAGATGTGGGGATCAAGGCCGCTCAGTCCTTTTCCCGGTGCTAATTTGGGAATTTTTCGAATTTAAAAATACTGATGATTGGCCTATGTAAAGTGGTGGTGGCAAATCGAGTAGTGTTATTTTCTGTGCCAGTTCTTTATGCCTGTTGCATATTCTTCTTGGGTTCCTGCACTCTTAAAAGTTATCTGTTTGTCATGGAGCCATTACATTTCAAACACCAACAAATTTAGTCCCATCGAGGAATTTTGGGAATCAAGGCTTTCCAATATAAATAGCAAGAGGAA
Source organism: Morbakka virulenta (assembly GCA_003991215.1). Classification (NCBI taxonomy): domain Eukaryota; kingdom Metazoa; phylum Cnidaria; class Cubozoa; order Carybdeida; family Carukiidae; genus Morbakka; species Morbakka virulenta. The sequence goes on along the minus strand of RDPX01000183.1, from coordinate 1,421,227 downwards.
AGGTACGAATTTTGCAAGGCCTGATTTGAAATTTAATATTCCAGTCGTCAGAAGATGGTACTGTGGATGAAAAATTGAAATTTTTTAAATAGTTGTGCTCTTAGAAACTTGGTGAATATTGTGTTGAAACAGCTTGCTCTGAGAATGCAACACAAAAACTGCTTTCGATTGGCTGATAAAATTTAGCTCTTACTTCTTTTTATTGCAACTTATACTGAAAGCTGTTTTGGTTTGTGTGTTGCTTTTGTTTTAATTGTTATTGTTTTGTGGGATTTTTTTCGTCACAACATTGAAAAATTCACTCTTTTTCTTCGAATTTGAAGAATTTCGCTTGGCCTTTCGACCCTTGTCTGGTTGGCACTCTGCTCAGTGGTAATAGTTATTCGTATGTGAAGAAAAGACTGCAGAAAATTTCTACTCACAAGAAATATAATTCAGTGGCATTTTTCCCGCCAACGTTTAAATTGGTTCCAGTCTATTTAAGGCAGCAAAGCGCGACAATCAAAACTTTGAAAACAAATCCGCATGATGTGGCAAGAAATTTTCCTCTGTTACCAAAACAGTTTCAGCTGGGAAAAATTGAAGTCAAAACCATTTTGCTTTTAAGGCTTTTGCTCATAAAAACGACGTTACTCAAATGTTTCCAAAATGTCTAATAGCTTGGCAAAGACAAAGCTGCATAGTGGTAAGTTGTTATCAAATTATTTTAGTGACACGAGAAAGGCTTTTGAAGTAATAAATTAAAAACAGTTTGTAAACCTACTCAGTCGATCGTTCATTATTTATACATTACTTGTCAAGGTTTTTAGTCTCTTGAGAGAATTACTTTCAGCTGTTTAACTTTAAGGGAGCATCCGTTATTCCCTATAATGATTATTATGCATATTTTCCTGCAAGCTGCCTAGACAAATTTTATTTCAAGACGATTGACGTATATTTTGAAAGCCAGCGCAGACAAAATTTCTTTTTGTAATAACTAAAGTTATTGTGGGCATGGATTTTCTTCTTGTACCTGTTATATCAACATCAATTATTTGCTTGCGGCAGTAAATAAAAGTCGGAATTGTATTAGACACGGGATTAATTCTGAAATTTGATGACAATACTTTCTTGAGAACTTGAAATAACCAGCCGATCGAAGTAGTTAACTCCTTAACAATAGTTGGTTTTGTCATAAGCACTGCTCTTTTCCTAATTATTTTGCCTTTACTGTTAAATATGGATAAATTCTTAAACTTTGTTGCTGAGTACTCAGTCTTCGTTTTACATTTTGTAAGAATTACTCGATGATTACTCATTTAACAGACTTTACATGGTGCCTATTGTTTTAGCTCAAACTCCAAGGGAACTGAAGAGTTTTTGTCACTAAATAAATGTTTTTTTTGTATTGATGCTGTCAATGTCTTTATTCAAATAACCAGAATATAATTTTTCTTTATACATGAAAAGTTTTGTTTATCTCATTTTCTGGACTTTTAATACTAATTCTTTTAGACAAACGACTACAAAGTGACATAGTGTTCGTGACATTGTGAAGACCATCATTTGTATAGTATTTGTGGTTTTGGTACAATTGCTCCAACCATCAAAAGACTTATTAAATAGAGGATAGAGGCTACCAGAACTGTATTGTCATTAAGTATAAGTGTAATTTCTGGGTTAACTTTCATTATGTTGTTATTTTATCGATGAAACCCCAGCTTAGTTTAGCAAGTAAAGGAAGAACAAAACAGAATTAGTTTACGGTAGCAAATTAACGTGACATTTCTGGATTGTTCTAACAACATGTGAAGAAGCAAATATGAAAAAAATACGTATAACTCGTTTCAGTTCAATTTAACAACAAACTAGTCTACCAGTGCAGTCATAAAATATTTCCAGCTCCCTGAAGGTTGTGTTGGTAAGACTTTCCTGCTTCTCCGAAATGTGTACTTACAAAAAAGTAAGGGAAAACTATGGGCTGAACCAAACTGATTTTAAACCAGGGCCTTGGGCTTAGCTTAACTTGCGGAAAGTTAGGTTCCAGAAATGACCTGGTGAAGAAAGCAGTTAGTTCAGTTGGTAGAGTTAAGAACTATGGAATATATAGAGACTGGTTCGAAATGAGTTCGGTTTAACTTACATTCTCCACGTGTATTTCTTTATAACTCGAAACCATCTCCTAACTATTCTTTATAGTCATATTTCCAATCATTCCTAGCAAGCAGTAACATGTAGAGGAAACATGAAGACTGCTCTCTTCCACTGATAAGTCATATATTATTAGGAACATTAAAATATTGCAAATTAGTTGGGTGAAAAGACCTCAAGGTTTCCCCAAAGTATATTTTAAACACTATGGAAACTGCGTCTCTCCTAAATATTTTCTAAATCTCGGCTGATGTGTAACATATTGGTAAGCAAACGGGGAAAATGTGTAGTATTTTTTCACAGAAGTGCTTACCATTATGTTTTTTATCAGTACTCTGATAATTTTGGCATTCAATTCTGTGGTTATATCTGGGAATGACCACTTTGAAAGACACACCTCTGAAAAAAAGAATTATGAGTTGGGAAAAAATTACGTACAAAGGTGTGATAATTCCGTTATAAACACACTTAAGTACAAATATGGAACACTCACTATGTATTAATGTTTCCAAATTAAATGGATATTATATAAAAATTAAGCCACAACGACAACCTTTAATGTACTCCGTTCTGTGGCAAAACAAATGGGCAATGGAGAAGAGGATGGGCTAGAACACCATGGCTTACTAATGTCAGTTGATGGACTTGATTTAATTATGGACGTTTAATGAGAACTGGACAACATGGCATAACATGGCCAATCATTGCATCCAACTCTCTATCAGGATGGAGCCTGAAGAGGATAATCAATGACCATATGATCCAACTCCTTAAGAATAAGAAGCTTCCTTATTTCATCTGTAGTCTGGTTAATCTATATTGCAACTGCAAGAGAAGTGAATAGTGAATATCCCAATGAAAGAAATGTTGAAATGTCAATAAATAAGCTCGTTGTTTAAGATATAACAGTAGTTACTCTCTATATAGTTACTATAGTAATTACTATATATATATATGTATATATACATATATATAATGCTTGTGTGTGTTTTAAGAAGTTGAAGTTACTAGTTTTCCTAGCTCCCTGAAGATGGCCAGAGAAAACTAGTAAAAACAAATAAAACGTTACAAACAGGAGTGCAAAGTGAAGCTTCAAAAGTCAATGTACGCTTACCTTAAAAAAACATTTGGGAAGACTATCCAAAATTAGCTAGTCCTTACAAAGGCCCATCATCTCACACTGGAACAAATACAGAACGGTCAACTGTGATTATTAAATTAGTACTTAGTCTTACCAATAATCAAAGAATGAAGTCGATTTTTATCTCTCTCGACAGAGCTATGTCTATAGTCTTTGCACAAAAGTGTCCCACTTAAATCTATCATCCAATTGTGAATACCAATCGTTTTATCGACTACTAGTCTGCACTCGACAAGAGTTCCACTGTTAATGACTGGATTATGAGTCGATATAAGTAACTACAAACTCTGTCCTATTTATCCTGAAAAACTTTTTTGTTCGGCGAACAGTTTCAGTTTTCTAACTATGTTTTAATTTCAGTGAAGTAATTCTTTAATGCTTATTTAGGTTTTAATTAACACTTATCCTTATTCAGGGAAGGCGCCAGTTAAAACTAACTTAGTGAAAAGCTAAGAGAACAGTTCCAATTTTGAGGTCAAGCAATACTTCAATTATTAATTAAATTAAATTAAATATTCAATTAAAAAAACTACCGTATTTCAATGTATATTTAATAGTGTGTATGTTTAAGCAAGAGGTTAGCTCATTGTTTGTCTGATATTGTTGTTGCAGATAGAATTTTTGTAAAACTTATCTGCTGTGAAACATATTTTTGTAAAATATTCTGATTAAGAGCTTAGCACCAGTGACTAAGGGGGCAGGACATGTGGCCATAAAACCCATAGGCACATTCTTAACCTCTCTATTAACTCACTTCATTAAAGATAAAGAAACCATGATACGCCATCACATATAGCTATAGTTGGTATTCATGTTGCTTGACAGTTCATACCACCGATTCACAATTGTTTAATTGTTTTATTTTCCTTGCTTTTCAGATACCGGAAGGGTGCACGTATACGTTCGTGTAAGGCCATTAGCAAGAGACGATCTTGTTGGTTTAAGGGAAAGGGATAAAGAAAATGGATATGAAATCAAACCAGAGTATAATCAGGTAAGCTTCTTCCTTTATTTTTTATCTTTTTTGTTTATTATCTGACATATTCTTCTTCATTATCTTCTTCTATGTTATGCCATTCTTAGTCACTTTTTAATCGTTTTTCTTTACAAGGTACTTCTATCCTAAACTCCTCTGTTACGCCATTCTATGATGCGCTATACCACAAAATAATTTTCAATATTTCAAAAATGTATAAAGAAAATGGAGCATTCATTTTAATACAAAAGTATACCAAAGAAAGAAAACAAGCGGAATTCGTGACTTTTTGACTAAATTAGTGTTAACTGAGTTGTGTCTTGTGGTTCGTAATTTGGTGGGTCCGCCGTAGTTTTGTTGATATATTTTTTAACCCTTGCCATTTATCAAGACATCTGTTTTGAAATTTTAGTTCAGGGCGTATTGGCTGATCATCCCTTAAAGAAACAACCGAGTTCAGATGAAAAAAAGGAACACTGTTGTTTTATACAAACAAAATATTAACAAATGTTTGTTTTAATTCATATTTTTTGAATGAACTAGGTTTTTTAACGTAAGAGACATATCAAATTTTATTTCCTCCTTTCCCTCATTTTCCACATCCAACATTTATACAAACTTTATGTTCAGTATTAAATGTACAACTTCTAGCTGTGACTTGTTTATTATTTTCTTTGCTGGTTCACATAGCCTGGTGAGGTCCTTTGACCGTCATCAAACAGTTCAACGTTGAATTCTTACTCTAGTTAGGCGCTGGAAAGAATGGTGAAATATGAAATAATCTTCTGTTCAGGGTTACCTTTGCCTTTTTCGTTGATGAATCACTTTAAGTTCTTATAAAAATAATTGATATGCCAACCACACTTAAGTCGTTATTAGAAGAAAACGGTATCAACGTAAAGAGATATTACTGTACTCTGAATTAAAGTGCCTGGTGGTTTCTCTGTCTGTTTCAAAACTGATTATTTTGTTGTCATTTCCACCCAGTGCCTACTCAGATTGACTGATGATGAATGTGTCCACATGAAGGCTTGATTCTAAAATTCGTTTTTAACATCAACTTTTACAATGTCAAGCTTTTAATTGGCCCTGCTGTGTCTTTGCCTTTAAAATTTTCTTTATCCTGTTGACTAATAATGTGTTGATTTTTTTAGTAAGCAGGAGAGAGGAAGGACGTTTGTGGATTTGAAACCGCTTTTTCTTAAGCAAACAGGTGCTCCTATTAGACCCCTTAAGAAAAGGCTGGCAAGCCTTTTTTATCTCTTGGTGATGTGCAAATATTGTTTCTGTCAAAGTTTCAATAACATGCAGGTATTCAATTGACGCTTTTTGAGAATTGATCAGTATGTTTATCAGTCTAATCATGAGATGGTTCCTGTCTAACTTGTCATTATTTTGATTACCTTGCTTTGCATTTATTGCAAATTAGCTCAGTTGATTTTCCGACGTACCAGTCGTTAAGTAGTAATTTAAGAGATAAAGTCAATTTATACTTTTAAAATTAAAACATAAATTACCGGTTTATACCATTCTAAAATGACCTGTTGATGCTCCTTTGACGAAAATAAAACGTACAGCCTATTTTTTTTACGCCCAGACATACTGACAATGCAAGCGCGAGCGTCTGCAGGCAGTATTTGTGACTTCATTGATACAGATATTTTTCCATCTAATGGCCAAGTTTAAATGACTGTAAACCAAGTCGAGCTAGTATTTGGTACAAATGCTTCACAAATCTAATCTCTAAATCAATCATGTACAGCTGAACCGATTAGCATTTATCATACTAAGCCGTGCCGTAATGGTTAGTGCAACTGTACAGTAACCAAGAAGGAATTCCTGGTTCGATTCCCCGAGGGGGGCAACTTTTGATGGCGTCAGGAAGGGCGTTAGGAAGGGCATCTGGCCAAGAAATTCCTCACTGTCAAACCCAAGCCCCTATGAAGGGCATCGTCGGAGCCCCAGATACTGGGGGAAAATGACGTTAGAATTAAAAAAAAGTATTAATGAATTAAAGTTTTTAACAAATCTTACAGGAAAACTATCTTCACACTTTTCTTTTATAGAGAGCAATCTAAACCCTCATAATCCTGAATTAATTTCTCCAGCCTATCAAAGCTGACTGAAGGTAAAGATGGATTTCGGCAAAAAATTTCAAAAGAATTTTGAAATACTTAACCTCAAAACTTGAATATTTGTCAGTGTTTTGAAGGACCCTATTGGCTATAAAGAGAGCCAACATACAGGTTGTATTGACAATTTTAGGTTAGTTAAATTATCACATGATTTGGTAACTTAATATGATAGGAAAATAAAAAAAGAGTTACTTTTTTCCTAGCTTTTGCTGCAGTTTATTTTCACAACAACAGATTGAATGATTTACTTCATTATTCTTTATTGCAAGAGCATATAATCAAGTATTTAAATATTATTTTTACTTCGTGAAGTTTTAAAAAGTTACGATTGCTTATTTATTTGATTTATTCGAAAGGATGATTGCGTAAAAGCCATATCCGATTTTGTTAGTGTTTATGGAATAGCCTTAATACAAGGTTGTTAACACTAATTATTATTTTAACAACTCCAAACTTAACAAAACTATTTCAGACATAAAAGAAAATTATTATTTAAATTGTTAATATTATTATTCTTGCATTAACTAGCAATACAATTTCCATCCTATATATCAAATTACAAGATACTAATGAAAATGATAAACTCAGCCATTATCATCCAATCCTGCTCACGGTAGCTTATGAGTAACAATCCGACCATTTTACTACCCAAAGCAGCCCTGGGTGCCTTGAGCTACCAATTTTTGTTAGCTTCACATAAGACACCTTAAGTCAATAGTCCCAATAACACTTTTCTAATGATTGATTCACTTCCCCAAAGTATTGTCTTTTGAAGTTCTCTCAATAATACTTGGAGTTCTTTCTCATTATCAAACTCGAAGATTTTTTGAATGTCCGTTTTCAGTTCTTTCATTCCTCCACCGAGACATCCAACAACTATTGGAACGACTTTTACGTTATAATCTTCCCGTCTTTCACGTATCTCAAAACATAATTGTTCGTATTTCTTAATATTTTCTTTTCGTCTTAGACGTCTGTTTATTTCGTTTGGACACGCCATATCGACTAGCAAAATTGTTTTCTTCTCCCTGTCTTCTAAGGTAAGATCTGGTCTCCTCGCGGTGCAGTTCGTTCTCATTCGGTGTTCCCAATCCCAATACAATTTCTTGCCTTCATTCTCTAACACTTTACCTTTTTCCCGTCTCTGGGTGTACCGCTTCGTTCCTTCTGAAAGTAATTATTTTTCCACTTTCTCCATTGACCATATGACTGCCAAAATTTTGAGTGCATTGTTGTGTCGTTTCACGTATTCTGATCCTGCAAGCTTTTTACATCCCGACAGGAGATGTTGTATTGTCTCTGTTATTATTTTTTGATTATTATTATTATTATTGTTATTATTATTTTTTATTATTATTAATTTACAACAACATTTATTGCTGATCATTTTACAAATGAAGCCATAGTAATTCGTCGTAGGCTTTTGCATGGTGATTGCCTTTGTCCATTACTCTTTAATATGTATTTTAATACATTCATTTAAGATATTACAACTGAAAAATACAACCAACTTGGTTTTTCACCTCACGATAAAAACGACCGCATGTTCAATACTACAGTATTGAACATGCGGTCGTTTTTTGTACACTGGTTTCAGTTCGCAGATGATGCTGCCGTCATTACAAGTAGAGAAAGAGAGAACCAGCTTCTTTTAAACTGTTTTACTCGATGGTGTCAATAGCCCAACATAATCATAAGGGTTGATAAATGTGCCACATTCGATATTCACCTGCCTGCAAGTGCCACTCTTAGCTCCATTATTCTTTCCAAAAATCAATTTGGATCCAACTTGTTGCTACCTACCACAAAACTTCTACAATGCCAAACTGTCACCCGTAACGCTCTGAAGTTGTCACCAAATGATAATATCCGAACATTGTGGGAAAACACAAGCAATAGTACCAATAAACAACACGATTTTTATAAAAATACAAAGGAAGTTCTGAAAGCTGTGCAGTCAGAACACAAGGGGGTTTACAAAGGAATCTTACTACTCAAGGTACCATCCTCTCATTTCTGTTTGACAACGCAACTTCAAAATGCAACAAGGTTTGGTCTGAATTTCAAAGTAAGCTTCCCAAAAATATCTTCAACTTTAACATTCGTTATTTGAATAACACCCTTATAACTCGTTAAAATCTATCTAAATGGTACCGCAGTCTATCTTCTTTTTGCTCTTACTGCTTTGAACCAGAAACCCTTCTTCATATTGTCGCCGGGTGCAAAACGTACCTTCAGGAGGGGCGTTATACTTGGCGACACAACTCAGCATTACAAGTTTTAGCAGGAGCTCTTGAACCTCTTGAAGCTTGTACAGTTTACGCTGATATCTGTGAATTCTTATCGCCATGCGTTATAACTGGAGATGCCTTGCGACCCGATTTGCTCTTAGTTACTACACAAAAACAGTCATACATACTTGAATTGACGGTGGGATATGAAACAAACCTGGATAAAAATGCTTCTGGTAAATATGAAAAATATCGTTCTTTAATTGGTGATTTACATTCCAGCTTTTCAAAAGTTAGCTTTGTAAATCTTTCAATTAGCTCTTTAGGTATATTCGGTCAATTTCGTATTACTTTTAGTGAAATGTGCGACCCTTTGAACATTGACAACAAAGACGAGCGCTTTCTTTCCGCCAATCTTTTCAACATAACCATTCGCACTACATACTACATATTCTGTTGTGGAAACTAACTTTGGACAAAGCCTGTACTATTGTCGTTTTAAGAATATTGTTAGTAAAAAATTTAATTTCAATTTTGTTAAATAGGCAAGCCAATGCAAACTACCTTGATTAGTGAGGTTTGTAATTGTATGTGTTCGGATGAAAAAAAAGGTTCCATTATTATTTTTATTATTATTATTATTATTATTATTATTATTTAATAATAATAATAAATATTATTAATATTATTATTAATATTTGCCATAGATCCTTCATTATCTACTTAATAGCCATGCCATTGTTTCCTTCTGTCGTCATTTTTTAGTAACAATTTTGAAGTGAAATTCTTTGTTGCGAAATTTTCTATTGCACATTGATGCCAGTTGTTGGTGCTAGCAAGTTATTACATGAGCGGACTTATGGCGTTGTTGTGGGAAAAGGTGCTTCCGGCGATCCCTCGGTTTACTATTCATATTTTCTTCCATCCTGGTTCGCGAGGAGAGCCAAAGAAATGAATCAGATATAAAAGAAATGATGCCACGACTTGTGGTTGGTTGATTAAAGGAAAGTCGTGTTAAAAAAGGCATTGCCAAACTACTGCTGAGGTTGTGAGAAAAAAACGAAGCTTTATTTTGAAGAGGGGTATATGTGAAATGCAAGGAAGTAAATATAATAAGAGGAAAGAACAATAGTGTATGCCAGGCATTTATTGAACCAATAAAGAATTTTTCAACAAGTAAGCACACTTGCTGAGTTGAAATGGAGCGAGACAGGTGGCAAAAAAATTGGATCAAAACAGCTTTTGTCAACAACCCCCTCCTCCACATATTTTAATATGTAGGATTGTCTATGCGCCCTTTTAATTTGAAATGCCTTTCTTAGAATTACTTTGTTTTCGAAAGAAATTGTCTACAATAAGAAACTTCCCTGTTAAGTTCTGTCTTGTGCAAACGGCTTCCATTAAACTAAAATCACGTAAGCCCGACTAAACAAATCCTTGCTACCCCTATTAATAATTTGTTCCTGAATTGCCTTATACTCTGCTTGTTTCCAACCTATTTCACTCACTCCGTCTATTCCACCCAACCCTATTATTCTCAGCTACCCATTCTATTCCGGAGTCAGGAAATCATAATTTTGTTTCATCAAACGTTTGAATAAATTAACTTCTGAAACACAGATTTGCGTGTAGAGAATTATGTTCGTATCAGACCATTTCGAATCAGTTTACTGTTGATTCCTGTCGTACATCGGCTAACATTGGATAAACCTCTTATTCACATTATATTACAATTATTTATGTGAGGGTACCACAAATAAACAAGATCAAAATTGCTGTTGGTATGTATGGATCTATAAGCCGGCGATTTCCAAGATTAAACGGACGGGATGTAATTAGAATAAACTAATAGACATAAATCTGTGAGAGTTTTTTATCTTTCACCAACTCGCCTTGGCCTAACATGACCTCTATTTATTAATATTTAGAGTTTCTGTCTTAATATCGAGAAAAGAACCATAGAAAATAAATGTTGTATTACCTCTTATTCTAATGTTTATAATGTTTGCTTCTTACTTCTATTTGCCATAGCAAAAATTGTATAAAATTAGCTATAAGTAATAGCGGTCAAAGCGCATTAGTATATTATGAGTCATTTTGCTAAAGTTCCATTAAAGATGTAAGTTCCACTTTTTCATATTTTTTTAATCATTGGCTTCAAAATTTGTCTCTATAAGCTATAAGTCAGCCTCCAGATGCCATCTTTTAACCCTCAAAGCAAAAATCTGACGTCATATTCCATGTAGTTTTTATACTATAACACTAGACAGTTTATAAGGATTAGTAATAACTGTTTCTCAGTGGTTTCTCGTGAAAGCTACAAGAGGACTAATTGACAAATTTCTCTGTGGGAATGCTCCAAATGAAAATACGGCAACCCAATATATGTGTTGCTTAATCATCCTTAGCAGGCAATAAAAAAATTAGCCTATCATATATAATGACCACACAAATTCAACAAATTACGTCTTAATAAAATTTCAAATGTTTCGTCATACATAGGGAAAAAATTCATAATTTCTATAAGTTTTGAATTTCGCATATATAAAAAATTGTGAAAAATCATTTAAACTGAAAAAGAGAATCAATTAAGCTGAGACAGAAAGAAGACACCCTTGTAATAATATCTCCAATTCAAGAAAATATGGATGCTTACTGTAACAAATTTTGCACAGGGAGCTACTTATATCGCTTTAGTATTTAAACGCAAGTAACTTGCAGATGCATACTTCTCGTGGATGTCACTGTAAATCTTAATAAATCTGCTCATTATTTGCAGATAGTGATACTAGAAAACGCAAGGTAAATCCTAACATTTGTTGGAACAAAACTGAGAAATACACTCTGAAATAGACCGATAAAATCGATAAATCCCATTTTATTCCAGCAAATTTAAAACACTTCGGGAAATCCATGTCAGATTTCTAACAACCCCTTAAATTTAATCCCACACACAATTTTGGAGATTGACTCACTCCTCGCGAAAAAGCAGCAAAGTCTATGATTCCGACCTACCTCTATGTTAGGATTTAACTTGCGTTTTCTATAATTTTCAAAAACTAAAAATGTAAATCAGGACCCCTTGACAATGTAGGCAAAAATGTAGGAAATATTTATTTAAAACACATTTCTGGGGTTTATTTTTACCTTTTCTCAGGCCTTTAAGTGTTGATAAGGTTTAGTACTTCAAGGTTGAAGAGCAAAATAAGAGTATTCAAAGTTTGAATATTGAAGATACAATTCCTTGATGTGTGAGACTGTAATTTTTAATTAAAGTAACGACCATTGTAGGGTTTAAACATAAANCTATGATTCCGACCTACCTCTATTTCAGAGTGTATTTCTCAGTTTTGTTCCAACAAATGTTAGGATTTAACTTGCGTTTTCTATAATTTTCAAAAACTAAAAATGTAAATCAGGACCCCTTGACAATGTAGGCAAGAATGTAGGAAATATTTATTTAAAACACATTTCTGGGGTTTATTTTTACCTTTTCTCAGGCCTTTAAGTGTTGATAAGGTTTAGTACTTCAAGGTTGAAGAGCAAAATAAGAGTATTCAAAGTTTGAATATTGAAGATACAATTCCTTGATGTGTGAGACTGTAATTTTTAATTAAAGTAACGACCATTGTAGGGTTTAAACATAAAACAAGAAAATTATAGTAACTAAGATGACTTCTAGTATCAAGGTCATTGTGTTTCATAAAGTGCATCTCAAATAAAGTAAACGTGTAGATGAAAATAAGAACATTTTAGATGCCAGAAAAAAATTGGAGTGAAACAAGGTTTTTCGTGCAGGTTTCGAATTGCAGAGTAATTTAGAAACGCTGCATTTTAACAGAACAAAATTAATAGAAACAGCAATAACATTAGTTATCAATAATGAGTCGTATTTGTATGAAACATACTGATCCTAGAACATCACCTGTTACAATCGAGCATGGTGGCTAAAATCTCTTATTGGGCTAGATCTCTCTTTCTTGAGCACATTGGACAATTTGATTGGGGTTTTTTTGTCCAGTATTCTTTCAATCCTCGTCGTCAGAACACAGCCAGTAAACTCAGTAATGTTACCAAGGCAAATGTATTTATCCATTCATTTTCTCAATCAACTCACATTGTTTGCTACCTTTTGCCCTTTAGAGTTGTTTTGCTTGGGAATTTGCTCTCTGTTTTATCGTTGGAGACTTTTATCTTATCTTGAACGTTGCAAGTAATTAATTTAGCACAGTAAACTTTATATATCAGGAGATTGATGTCAACTAATGGTGTTTGTGTTTTCAACCATTACCTTACTAAGTTTCTTTTCGACACTATTTGTAAAAGCAGGTGCTAAAAACCAAGCTGTTTCTAAATTTATGTTAGCTGTCTTTTCAAAAATTTCTACCCTACTGCACTTATTCACTGGTGGCTCACCAAAGGACTGTTTTGCTGAGATGGATTAGGCCGGCTTAAGAAGATATATTGGTTCCTTAAAGCTTATGTAAATACCTGATTTAAATATTTGCTAATAAACAGTAAAAGGGACAATCTCACTGGTTGCACCTTGTGTTGGCACAGACTTTTAAAAAATCAATAAGGATTTGAAAATTTTCCGAAAAATTAATTTAAAAAATTATATCAGTACCACTAAGTACACTCGCAAAGCATAAACAAAGTTAATGCTTCCTTATTCTTTTCTGCCGCGTATCAATATATTTAAAATCAGTTAAAAAAAATCATTAATGCAGTTAAAAATCTGTCAATGTAATCACGTCCAAAATTCCTCTAGATTATGGTGCAAAAAAAGACGTTTTTCAGCACAATGTAGAATCCTTGACTATTCTTCATCAAATAGTGTTTCCAGCCTCAAGAAATAACGATCCTGGAACTACACTGGACGCTGGTATTGAAAAAATCTGCTCTGCTAATTTTGTAGCAAGTGGAAATGCTGTACGGGGTTGTCTCCAAGACAAAAATGGCTTTTGGTTCTTTAAATTACAGGCATATTAAGGTACTTTGCCATTTCTGGTAGAATGACGGATAGAGGAACCTCCAGGCAAGAATATCATCATTTTCGTAATTTACCTGTTAACATTTCTTCATCATTCTCACTGCTCTCATTGGCTGGTAAACTTGCTTCCAATTCGTTTCTTTGGAAAATTCATCACAACAGGACGAAAAATCTAGCTGACTTGCAAATGCTCAGATTGAGATTTATCCTTTTTGCACTTGGGATATCAGCGTCTCCGCTTTTGTCGGATACATCTACTGTTAAATGTTTGCTTTCCCCTCGTAATTACATTCTGTGGTATATTTTCCTTTAAATCTGGAATCTAAGACTGTGATCATAAAAAATTCTTTGGCTGATAAAATGTTGACTTGGTAATCAACATTTTAGGAAAAATCACTATATTAAGAACTTTCAGAGGAGTACTTTTTTTCATCAGTTGCCAGTCATTAGCAGTACGGATGGCTACTCCGTGATCCCTTGTATATATAATAATTATAGAGCACTCTTAAGATGACTCAGCCGCTGCAACATGAGAAACGTGCTATTTCATCTCATATTCACGTCTTGTACAAAAAGTAATGGCTTTTAGCTCCATTTTTTAATTGGGTGTTCTTAATGTAGTACATGCTGGGGTAGAGTGGTAGAATTGATCTATCAAACATTTGCCTTTGTACAGATGTCATTAACTTAAAATCAAATCAATGATGTAGAGTTGCAGTTTGCGAGTAAAACAATCCACACTTTGCTACTCCTCTAATGGAGAACCAAGTGCAGTGTTTAAGGCACCATCATGGACACGGATGTGTATTCTATCGTGATCTATAGACCATTCTGTTAACATTTTATTCAAATCTGATTCAATCAGGACATCCTTATGCTTTTCAGGAAGAGTTTTCACATTAAGCATAGCACTCTTCAGAATGAACTCATTGTCTACCCAGTGTTCATTGACAGAAAATAAATGCAACATTTGCATGAGAACAAGTCCACAAGTCAGCTGTCAGTGAGAAATAACTTGCCTTGGAGCCCTCCTCTTAAATTGATGTTCTCACTTTGGAGAAGAATACCGGCGGTGCTTCTTGCATGAAATAACTGCAGGGTATCAGATACCGAGGTTCTAAAAGTGATATCAATTCAATGAAACCTTTGTCCTCTACAATTGAAAATGACCAATTGTCTGCTGCCATCATCTTTACGACTTTTTTTGTTAGGGGTTGAGAACGGGAATCCTTGATGTCCAAAAGTTTTTTTTAGTTTGAAAACATCATGAAAATGTGCCCTATACTTTTATCCCTTTCAGTTTCCCTCCCTGGATATAAGATGTGAAGAGTCATTAAAATTGTCAGATATGTTTTCTCTTACTCAGCGTAAGCTGCTGTGTATTCATTGCCAGCCACCTCTTCATATCACTGTGTAGTGGGACAATGCTGTACATTTTGACACCTTTGCTTTTCTGTCCCCCTTTCACTCTAGAGCAAATTTAGCATTTGGTGAATTCGTCCTTAGATTTATCAATGTAAAAGAATCTCCATACAACAGATTTAGGTGATGAGTTGCTTGCCATCGTAAAAGTTGTAATTAAAAATGCAAAAATTAAAATTTGAATATCTATTTAAATGAATGATTGCGAGGATCTCCAAAAGCGCAAATTGAATCAAAGGAAAATAGAACGACACAAGGAAACTGAATTATGAGGAAAAATGCCCGAGGAAATCTTCAGAAGTCCAAAGTGAATTTCATCGGAAAAGAAATAAGTAGTCTCTCTTCAAAAATTAAATCAATAAAAATTTACCCAACACAATAAAGTCGCAATAAACTTTAGATGCTTAGATGTAGTGTAAAAATCCGACAAAGTCCGGCCGGATTTTCCAAATAATGACAGAAAATCTGGTTCTGGTCGAAAATTAAAAACCGTGATCCAGTACACCCCTAGTTGTAAGCCACGTTAATCAGTAGGTGAGAAAGATGTTCCAAAGTACCAAGAGGAATAACAACAACACCAAAGTAATGTTTACACCTCGCTGCATGACGTGTTCGTTGGTTACATTAACATAGCCATCCCTTTGTAAATAAGAGAATGATAGGAGCTTCCTACAAGCCCCTTGTTAATCCAAATTTACGTTTTCTTGACGAGTGGTTCAGCCAACTTAGATGAGATCTGTGAGAAAGAAAAGGGAATTTCCGCTTCAGTTGCGATATAAATTGAGGTGAGCAGTTACACGCATGCAAACGATTAGCATCAAAGTTGATATAATTGGAAGGGAAGAACCAGCTTGAGTGGCCAAATGAAATGAAGCAGGACTTATTGCAATCATATTGGAAGAGGAAAGAGCATTGCCAAGTTTTTACCACCAAAAGAGTAAAAGAATTCGGGTTTTTTCAAACATGAAAAAGAGATCATCACACTTTGGTGGAATGGAAGCCTTCTCGTTATATATTTTATTTTTTATTTTTGTATCACAGAAGTATTTCTCGCAATTTTTTCAAAGCTAGTATTTTGACTCTCATTACGAAGACGCTGGTGAACTCGAACATATTTAATTCCAGACACAAGCCGACCACGCATCGTGCTATTTACAATCGATATCAGGTATTTACAATAGCTTGATACTGTCCTCAGTTGACCATTGTACCTTAAAATGTATTGTGAAGATTGCTAGTCCCTGTTGTTGAATTGGAAAACCTACAGAAATAATATTTTTACAGGATGAATATGGTTGTTTTCGAATCCTTTAATTCACCACAGCCTTTCCCTAGAGACTTTGCTGCGCTAGGAAGATCCGTCAAACGAATGTATGTACTTACAGAGTTTTTTTGGGATACCCTTCTGGCTGAGCTCTATATACATCTAGTTTCGATTACTGTATGCTAAGGACATCAACCATAATTTCTAAAATTAATCATCCTATTGCATTCAATATGAACTCTTTCTTTAAAACGAGGTGCTTATTTGAGGGCAGCTCTTATTTTGAAGTTGAAGAAAGCGAGGCCATACAAAATCCCAATCAAAGACTTTTTATTATACTGAGCGTTTAGCCTATGGCCAACAACTACTCTCATAATATCACTCGGATTTCAAGATACATTGTAATTTCAAGTTTACCCTGCCACGTGGATTATTACTCATGCAAAACCAAACTGTTTTTGCCTAGCCCGTACCCAGCATTTTGTAAAATTCTGGCTAACATTGGGAAGATTAGGGTTACTGTGTTATTTCTATGAGAAGAATTTAAACAAAGGTCAATTGTGTTGGTACGTGAACTATCTATTGTTATTCCTCATCTTATGTTGTTGTCATTTTAGGGGTAAATCTCATTTTTGCTTTTAAATTTTTCAAGTGCACGGCTGTCCTTGACATGATCTTACTAAATAACATGTTTAATATTAATCTTAATCATTAAACACTTTTCTGGTTCAACGCACAACTGTCCGTTTTATTTTGCAATATGTACTTGAGCATATTTTGTGATGGTTCAAAAACTGTGAAGCAAATTTATCTCCAAAATTTTCTTCTTTTTTTTCAGATTAAAGTGTTTGGTACAAAGCAGTCAAAGGACAAATATTACAAATTTGACAAAGTTTTTCCTGGGATAGCAAGCAATTATGATGTAAAGATTATTTTCTTAATATATATGTTGTCGACTAACGTTGATTGTATCATAAAAACAAACACACAGGCAACATTTTATACACATTATTGCATGTTCTTAGAATCTTGTTTTAACTTAACAGCGAAGCTTCAAAAGAGAATTCCAACTGTTAATTAAAACTTGTTGCCTTTAGAGCATGTGATATTTTCTATATGCTAGAAAAGTGGGACTTTAAATATTGAGATAAAGTAAGTTGTTACAAGAGACACTGGCATTTTCTGTCGACGGTAAAAAACAATGTACTTGTATTATAAAACAGGCTAAAAAGATGTTTTAACGAGAAAAAAATTGTATGAAATTGAAAGCTATTTTTCCAGAAGAGATTTTTTCTCTTACTTAAAATTATCTTCTTAACTTTTTTCCAATCCGAGTAGATATATTTTTAGAGAGGCTAGGTATCTTTTTAACATCTCATTAGCTATTTTTGTCAAACAGTACCGTTTTTAAAAAACACAAAACCATTGCATCTCTCATGCCTGATTTCTTTGCTTGCCTGAACTGATTGTGTAATTTATTCAAACCGAATAATGAATATTGTTTTTACCATTTGACAGTATAACTTTGCAGGAGAAGAGCTTAATGAACATTTTTTTAACTAAGGAATTTTTTCTCAATTTAAATTAAAGTTTCTTTTCCAACATTTCTGTTTACTATGGTAGCTGTTATTCCTTTTAATAAATAGGGGTTAGAAAAGGTTGTTTAACGTGGGCTTCAAAGCTATCTTGCAAACCTCTAAAACTAGATAGTGGTCTGTACTAAATAAAAGTTTATCAAGCACAAATATCCTACTTAAAGAGGCAAATGGAAGACCATGGAAGTCAGATAACATTTATGCGATGGATTATTTATATTGTTTATGTTACTATTCTTGTACTCTCATCTTCTGAATGCTCCGTGTTCTATATCACCAAGTTCTTCATCAAATTAATTTCTGTCGCCATAATAAAGCTTATTACTTTGCTATTAGACCCTTTATACTTACCTTCTGCTTTTGAAGAAATGCTCGTTTTATTAATTTATTGATTGAACTAGGTGACTTCCCCGAATTACTTTTTTGAATTCTACATTTGTTGATCAGTCAGAGAAAAGAAATTGCCTTTAAAAATGTAATCTTGAGAGTTACACATGCTCAATTATTCAAGTGTCTTTAATATTTGTGCTTTTCGTAGGATTTGTCATTATTTTTATCATTTAATCACCATAGGTGTCTATATTTTGTCTGAAACACTCGTTAATTCCTTTAACATATGTTTCGTCTCTTTTTCAAAGTAATTATCTGCTAAACTTACATGGCAGTATCATTAACTCAACACCTTTCAAAACAGCAATCTATCCCCAGATTATATTGCTTTCTTCAGTTTATTCTACGGGATAGTTGCCTTTAATTCCTGTATATGGACCTTTTGTCACTGCCAATTGTGGAAAGATCAG
The DNA here is from genome assembly GCA_003991215.1 of Morbakka virulenta. Taxonomy (NCBI): domain Eukaryota; kingdom Metazoa; phylum Cnidaria; class Cubozoa; order Carybdeida; family Carukiidae; genus Morbakka; species Morbakka virulenta. The sequence continues at coordinate 1,402,540 of RDPX01000183.1, read as the reverse complement.
TATTGTAATTTGGGAATTTTTCATTTTTTTAAAAGTTTTTGAAAGTCTTAAGTTCGAACTATACTCTTCTTTTTACTAATTGGAAAGGTTTGCTTTGCTTGCGAATGCTACTTTTATACCCTTTATCCAGTAAACCCACTTTTACTAGAATCTAAGCTTTCTTTAGCTGGTATATTTTGGATTTAATCCTCTTCATACAACTATCCTCTTTCGATACAAATTATCCATGGGAAGGCACATTTACCGTCTACTTGCAATCAATCATTCAGATGAAAACAAAATTAGTTAGTCAATTAGCTAACTAATTCTTTGAGACGACCAAAACTTTTAATTTTTTGAATTTATCACAAAACTTCGTTTCCATTTTAATTGCTATAAAAGCAAAGGTCTTTATAAAAAGTTATTACAGTTGCAACAAGGTAGTTATTGCTACATTGAATTAGACCATGGTTGCCACCTGTCATTTCGTATATTCCTTTTTCCCTTCATCGATGTTGAAATATTGTTCAATTAAACTTTAGTGGCACAATTTGCAGAAGCACTTGTTTTATTATTTCAGGCATGTGTTTTTCTTTTTGATTCTTTGACTACTTTAACTAAAGCTGTCAAAGGTCTGAGCTTCGAATTTGATTAATGTGTTCAAATAAATCGCCTTCATTGACGCGTGTTGATAGTACTAAAAAGGTTCACAATTTATCAAAAAGTTATCAATTTAATCTAATAGGCAAGCTCTTAAAAATTTTCAGAATTACAAACACAACAATTCTAAAATTTATACTGTATTTTTTTTAAATGAAATGAATTGCTTTCATTGAGATCTTTTGTCACTAGAACTTCCATAACTGAAGAGGAAATTCTTCTTTTATTAGAAAGCTCAAAAATGAAAAAGTGATATGACTATATAACTATCGAAAGGACTTGTTGATTCTTTAAGTGAAAAAAGAAACATTGATTGAAAAATTTGAGTTTAACAGTTAATTTAAGTTTTGCCAATATACACACTAATTTACATGTCACAGATCCTTGCCTTAGTAAGATCTAACAAAGTTAACTGCTAAACTGCAATGTTAATGATGTGTGCAGTAGGTCTCTCTGTACCGTATCACGTGGCGAGCACGACTGACTGCAAAAGGCAAAAGAAAGGAAAATTAAGCTATTAGCAATTAGAGAACATTCTCTTTTAGTAATTACAGACTTTGTAAGAAGATTGTTTCAAATATTAAGTGCAACTGAAGAAAAATTCACATTAAATATTCCATCATTTTGGCGAAACATGCTTTATTAAGAAAATGGAATCTTGGTTTTATCAAAAAATTAAGTTTAAAACAGCATTAATCGGAGTTATCCTGGAAGAACCAGAAAATGAAGGCAACCTATTGCAACTTAAATCTGCATACATTTCAATACAAGTATGAGTTTTGTGGTGTAAATATTCACATTCGTAACAAAATTACTTTTACCTTATAAATTTCATTACTAGAAATAAGATAGCCTAAAAGGACCATGAAGGACAAGAATAGAACAACCGAGATTCAGAACTAGAAGCAGGTAAAAACTATGAGCTTTGGAAAAATTGTCCCTTTTCTATTGAAAAAATGAATGTACTAAGTTTACTTTACCAAACTTTTTATGTTATTCCTTGGTAATCACTATTAGAAAATTAATGTTTATAAAATATCCTTATGTACCGTAGGTGTTTCACACAGTCGGGAAACCTTTTGTACAAGCGGCTGTTAGTGGCTTCAATGGAACACTATTTGCCTATGGTCAAACAGGATCAGGTAAAGTTATCTTTTTGCTAACAAGGCAACTCTGACATAGTTTACGCAGCTAGCTATTGTCTTTGTATCTTAAGATTATAATTGATAAGATAAAAATCCTCTGTACAAACTAGGTATTTATTTTTGCTTGCAGCTGCAATTATTGAATTTTTTTTCATTTTACTCTATTAATTTAGGACATATTTAGTGTACAGCATCTAATAGATATGTAGGATACAGAGTTCTCCTCTTTGTGCTAAAACTATTATCCTAGTGATAACTTGCTGAGGTAACATAGATTAACACAACACAACGAGAAAAGGGTTCGAACTACCAGAGATGAGATTTACAGTGTTAGAATGAGATTATAATAAGCTTTATAAGTAGATTGTGCGTTTTTTGTGTTTTGTAACCTTATAATATTCAAACAAAATCATCTCATTTTGAGATGCACAATGAGAGCTAGTCAGTTTAATGCTCTAAAATTACTTTAGCTTCAGTGTTGAAAAACCACTGAAAAAGACAATAACCATGCAGATAATTTTGGATAGATGACTAATTCTTTGAAAGAGTTAAACTACCTTTGTTCCATTGAAATTCCTAAGCAAAAGAAAGATTTTGACAGAGTGAAACTGGAAAGACACAAAGGATTTTCCCAACAATAATACACGTTATTGGAATCTTGTATAAAGTTAATTTATGTATTTGACTTGTCACAATGAAAAGTTAAAGCTATCTTGAAATAATGTTCTAAACCATTTCATTTCAGGCAAGACATATTCACTCATGGCACCAGATGGTATGTTAGCTTCTATTGTCGGCAGTCTCTTTACTAGGATTTCCGAAGACAGAGCCCACAATTATAAGGTTTGACACCAACACTCGCTGCATTTTTTTAGTATGTGTGGTGTATGAGTTATATGCCTTTGTGTTTGTTCACAGCTTTGTAAATGTCATCTCAAAAAGACTGGGTTTTCATTTCAAAATATGTTCTGATCGTTTCACTTGCATCTATAGGCCTGAACACATGTCTTTAGTCATATCAACCTCTGCTCAATTCTTATCTTTAGGCATTATGATAAATACTAATAAAATTGCACTTTTTTATCTACACTTTTTAATATATTTTTACAAAGTACAGCTATAAAGTGGATCCGTCTTTAAAATCGTAATAACTGGCTCGGTTTTTAGGGGGATTAGTTTTAAAACCTTAAGTAAATAAATTCAGTATATCATTAATAGAACAAGAACTAGAATTATACTCAAATATATCATTAGATAGTTATTCATCCTACCAATACAGCTTGGTATAGATTTGTGGTTGTGTTAAGCGTTTAGAGCAAAAGTGTTTTTCAGCACTCCTTGAAAAGCCCAAGCACTTTTCTTACCACGCTGTGTATGTCGTTTTTTAAATATGTAACTGAACAAATTCGGTACTTCAAATATGCCTAAAAGCAAAGTAAAGTGCAGTGGTGGCTACGTATGATTTGAATACAATCTAAATCCATTGGCAAAAGAATTCGATTTCTTGTTTATTGCATAACCAAGGCTGAATAACCTCCGCAGGTGGGATACAGATACGATTTTATTTGCCCTAAATACTTCCAGTTGTCAAGTGACATACAGTGAAAAACAATTCAGACGGTTTTTCTAATGAAAATAATTAAGTTGGATAGAAAAACCGTCAAACTATTGATTTAGGTGAGTTTAATTAACGTACTTGGGGCGTCAACTTGTGGCACTTTTTTTTCCATAAAGCATTTGCAATAATTAGAAACAATATACTGATTAAAATAAACAAACAAGTAGTTTTTGTCTTAGCTTTCCTGTGACACTTTTTAATATAACAAATATTTAATTTTTACCTCTGAATTGAAAAATTATATTTATGCTCAAAGTGTAAGAAATAAATTTTTAAAGAAAAGCACATGGAGCGTGAAATTTAACAATAATGCTGAAAATTTCAAATCTCTTTTGTCAGATTTCATTCCCTTCTTATATGGTCTTGTAACTGCTTGTTATAATAATTTAATAATTTTTTTTCATTTAATGATAACGATAACAAACCATTTTCTACGTTGTCTAAAGGTTATATGCGCCTACATGCAGATATACCAAGAAAAGATATATGATCTTCTCAATTCCAACCCAAAGTTTGATCTTTTTATAAGAGAGGACCCAAAGTTAGGTGAGCAACTGTATATTTGACAAAAAGAGCTACTTTTTATAATTTCAGAATTTTTTGCTATATATTTTATAAACTGTCTAGACATTTTAACAATGCAAAAACAAATGAGGAAATCACTGCATGCTCTTTATAGTACACGCTAAAAGATGATGAAATATTTCATCAGACATATTCTGATTGGGTAAACTGAGATGATGATATCCTTGGAGATGTTCCATCAGACAAATCGTTATTGGTTAAATTTAGATGATGAAATGCTTGCAGACATTGCATAAGATACAAATAAATCTTTACTCACGTTCATATATTTGATTTGTTGTTGTTGTTGATGTTGTTTTTGTTGATATTAAATAGGACTTATGTATCGACTTCATTTACGTTAAGCCATTTCTGCCATACAGGATTTTTCGTGTGACCACCCTGATCTGACCTGCCAGGGTTTATTTCTTCAATTCGGACGCCCTTCCTGAGGCTAAACAACAAGAAAAGTAGACTCTCAAACCTCTTCAAGAGAATGTGAAATGAACGTCATCATTTGCCAAGCACAAGGTGGATCGAAGGCAAGTTGTTAAAGCTCACAGGTACACCAACAGAATTAACAAGTACAACACTGCCGACCCTTCGAGCTTATAGAGACATCAAGAAATATTTTTGTTAAGATGGGAAATATGTACTTAGGTTTACATACCTCATCATATAACTAGTAATCCAACCCCCGAACACCCCAGGGAAGTCTAAGATAACCTAAAAATCAATAAATCGAATCATCTTAAAATATGTACGTGATATGGAAAAACAGACTGCAGATTTGAAATCAGCATCCAAAACTGCATCGGAAACACATAAACATATGCTTGATGAAAATTACATGTTGACCAGTGTAATAGTGTCAAATTGTTTATTTCTCCACTTTTTGTAGGTTTTGGTTTTCCTTTAGGGGAATGGCTTATTTCTTTTCTAAATAGTTTTTTGCCAATTCATTTTTAAATGGTACTAATGTTACTTTGTTGGAGTTGCCTTTACAGGTTTCGAACTCTTTCATTAAAATTCAAAATTTATTGCAATACTTATTCATGGGCTTGATCAATCTAAGGCTCCTGGTCTAGACTCGATTCCGATAGTTGTCTTGAAAGAGTCTACTTCAGAGCAATTTTCCGCGTCATCCAAACGTTTTAAACTTTGCCTTTTGGAGTCATGTTTTCCGTCTTCCTGGGAGGTTTTTAAGGTTTTTGCTGGTTTCAAGAATGCAAATAATTCATCTGTGTTTTCAAAATATCGACCAATAACTCGTCTTTCTATCATTACTAAGATCTCTGAACAATTTATCACCAATGCACTGGTGGAATGTTAGCGAAACCTTGGTCATTTTGTTGATAATCTGTGTGGATTTAGAGAATCCTATTCTACTGATGAGCTTTTTATTGTAATCACGGAACGTACTATAGCTCCGGATATTTCCTGGTATTTGTTAAGCTGTTGAACGCTGGATTGCTTCATAAGCTCTCTGGTTATGGCATTTGTTGGTTTTGGGTATCATTCAGTTCATTCCCTCGGATCTTAAGAGGCCGTTCACAAGGAGGATAACTCAGCCGATCAGTATTCAGTTGAGGCTAGCATTTCTTGTTGATTTTTTTAGGTTCAACATTCTTAATACCTTTCTTCAGTTCATCACCATCTACTACATATGCTCATGACACTCTGGTACTCTGTTATTGACCAGAAAGCAACTTAGCAGAAGCAAGTCAAACTTAGGTAACATGTAGAGTCTGGATTTCAGGCTATCAGTTAACGGGAAAGGAAATAGCTAGTCTCTTTCAATACGGTTAAAATGCAGCTGATGTTTTTCAATAGAAAGCTGAGTCTTAAATTCTCTCAAATTTTTATCCACACTCATTCTGATGTTAGCCCTGATGCAGTTGCTTATCCGGTTGGGAAATGCTCATCAATAAAAATGCTTGGTTTGTCATGTTCTCCAAATCTTTTTTGGAGTTCTTATGTTCAATGTGTAGGTAAGTTGTTCTAAATAGTTTGCTTCTTTGTATCGTGCTAGAGAGTATCTTACACATGAGACCATTTAATAGTCAATAAATCTACTTCCCATCTTTGCATGAAGCTCTGTTGTCACATTTGAATAAGTGCTTCCTCATCTCACTTTTATGTTCCTGAACGACTTCACAGCTGTTTTTGTAACTTGAGAGGTCCAAGTCTTGCTGCTCCCCTTTAATCTTTGTTCTGTGAAAGAAATGTTGGTTGTCTTCGTCTTTTCTATAGGTATTATGATAGGCAGGTTTTATTAACCTTTCTTCGCTAGTATCAGCTCAGTTTGTTGCATCTCGTATGACTTGTTTCTCTTAACGTCTTCACCTTTGTGCAGCTGTTGCTCCATATAATAAATCTTGCATAAATGTTTTTTCCTGGAAGGGCTGGACTTAACCTCTTTGGCTTTTGAGTCTTTTCCTCATATTTACAAAACATAAATGTTTTGTAAATATGGTCAAATCTTATCTCTTGATGCAATTTTTTCTGTCTTAACCGCTTCATACACTAAGAAGCTTTATCCCTTGTATAGTTTCAAGCCATAAAAATAGATTTTTTCAATTAAAAAATGACGTCTTCATTGATTTGGGTTAGTGCACATCTTTATGTTTTATAAATTTAGGAAAGCAAACTTGGTAAGGGTTTCGGCGTTACTTTTTAAACACTATGATATTGAAAAAAGGCCCGACCAGAGAAATAAAAACTACTAATAAAGAATCCACAGAAATAGCTTTTCACAGTTCATTAATATTAAAAGGCTGAGGCGAACTGACCAGTATTGTCCTTACGAGAAGTTGGTAAGACTTCGACCCTGCAATCACTAAAACTATAAACTAAAAACCAAGCCTTGAAAATTGGAAAGGATGTGAACACAAAATTTTGTAAGCACACCATGCTCTGCCCTTTATAAACCTCAAAGGTCACTTTCAACTTGCGTAGGCACGAAAAGGAAGCAGCCACAGAAAAGATAGTACTGTAAAATATTGTTTTTGACTGTCACAGAAATAATGACTGTTCATACACTCACTTTCCTCTCGAAAAATGCAAGGATAAATGCAAGGGTTGGTAGTCAGTAGCTAAAAAATGCTTCAGAGCATTTAATGAAAACAAAAGAATTAATTTCTTTAAAAAGTCCTATGAAATTGAAGAGTGTTGTCATATACCAAATTTTGTTTGGTTCATTCTGTTACGCAGGGTTTGTATTTTGCAGCCAGCTAGCACTAGGTAAGCAGCTTTGAAACAAAATCCAGCTTGATCAGGTAACCTCAGTGTTAGCGCCAAAGCACTAGTAAAGTGATGAAGGTCATGGATATATAGATAGACATGACAAAAGTTATGAAAAAATATATTAACCTCCTTGCGGAAGCGAGTTTTTACTTTTAAGTAAAGGAAAAATATTTACAAAACATTATCAATTAGTCAAATAAAATCCAAAATCATCTTCTTTTTTTCATTTTACACTTGCTGAAAGAAAGGATTATTATATTAATTTGCTAGTATTCTGCGCAACCTATTCCATTCTCAGCCTACTGCAAGGAAATAATGCATGCGAGTAATTTAAGGGCTAAATTATGGTCATGGAATAATTGGTTCAAGGTTGTCCTATGGTTTACTATATTCCAAATACAGCAAATTACTCTTCTGCAAGGCAAAATATTAAGGATCCTGTAACCCGTTTTGTTTCTCTTGTGTGTCAATGCCTTTTACAAGTTTTTCGATTACAGCACTGACGTTTCAGTTTGATAAAAAACTACCGCTCATACTTTGCATGTACCTCATTAGCTAATGTACGCATTATGCAATCCTGTGTTGTACAATGTTTTGTTTTTTTTAGTATCCATTTTGTGTATCAAATTAAGGTCTCTTTTTATCTTGCTTTCAGGAATTTACGTGGAAAATTTGTCACATTATGTTTGTCATTCGCCATTGGACATACTAGAACTAGTTCGTATTGGAAGAAAACGTCTTGTATTTGCAGAAACAAGGATGAATAGACAGTCGAGCAGGTAGATTGTTGACTGGAGCATATATATATATATATATAAACGTGTATAATAATTCCTTCATTTGATTGTTAAACCTTTGAAATATCGTGCTTAACATGGAAAATAGCTTCTTTAAAAAATTGTAGATTTACTGAGTATATTCACATTGGACTTGTGTTGATATTTGATTGCAATTGAAAAAGATTATTTTTAGAGACAAGCCAAGATTTATTTAGTGTTTCTGAGCTTACCTGAAGAACCCCTGTTTGATTGAATTCACCTTAGTCTTCTGGTATTTTCCGTAGATCCTTCTTATATGATAAATAAAGGNTGGAGCATATATATATATATATATATATATATATATATATATATATAAACGTGTATAATAATTCCTTCATTTGATTGTTAAACCTTTGAAATATATTATATATATAAACGTGTATAATAATTCCTTCATTTGATTGTTAAACCTTTGAAATATCGTGCTTAACATGGAAAATAGTTTCTTTAAAAAATTGTAGATTTACTGAGTATATTCACATTGGACTTGTGTTGATATTTGATTGCAATTGAAAAAGTTTTTTTTAGAGACAAGCCAAGATTTATTTAGTGTTTCTGAGCTTACCTGAAGAACCCCTGTTTGATTGAATTCACCTTAGTCTTCTGGTATTTTCCGTAGATCCTTCTTATATGATAAATAAAGGGAATAATTTTCATCCAAGCAAAGTAAACCAAAGTTCTGATACATCAAAGCAAATGTCTCAGTTGTAATGTTTAATAATAAAATTTCACAACCATGAACAGTACCTAAAATTTAGGGAAGATAAACAGTAGGTCGGGTACTTGATCCATGAGACTAACATTAAGAAGATGTAACTTCAAATAGTGTGTATTTGTGTATATTTAAGATCTTTAGTAATACCTAACCGAAATTATCAAGCATAAAAAAGGAACATAATAAATTTAATGAGAAACATATTGTTCAAACAAAAAAATGAAGTCAAACAAAACTATACCTCTGTCCAAGAAAAAAATTATTCAACAAAAAATATTTAAATACTTAGTCTTGTTCTTACGGTGAAATACCAATGTTTTAGTATTTAGCTACTGTAGGGAAATAATAGCATTTAAAATGTTTAAAGTATTAAGTGTAAGGTTTATTGAATAACTTTCAACTTAGTGTTAATTTGAAATATGAGTACCTAGCTAATTGGTATAACGTTTTCGGATTTCTCTTTTTTTAACATTTTATTTTCAGTATACATATACAACCTTTTTCTTTACTTCCTAAGCAGAAAGTAAGTGTTTACTAAACTCAGTCCTACAACTCTTGAGGGCTTTGTTATGTAAGTGCTTAATATGTACCATATGTGACATCAAATTGCACACGAGTTTCAAAAATCTTCACGTTCGTCCCCATATTCATCGCATAATTTTTAAAGACATTATTCATCTTATTAAATTTTTCGTTACACGCAAGTTGATGAAGTTTCCAATATCTTTATTGGTAAGCAATGGGACAAGGTACGTAAACTCACTCATATTCTGGGAATCATTGCCAGCAATTGAAAACATAGACGGCAGTTTTACTGGATAGATGCTGTTCAATACCAGAATCTTAGTCTTTGAAATCGAAATTTTAACCTAAATCTTGAAAATGTGGCCTTTAGAATATCTGTAATCTTCTGAGCTTCAGTGATACTCTTGCACAATAACACTATAACTTCGCCACATAATAACCATCTTATTTTCTCAACACTATTTAGCTTTCATGTATTCCTATGTTCTTTCTGTGGGTATGAATTATGTGGACTGTGCTCAAATTCTTATCCTGATCATCATCGTTTATCCAAGCTAATAAATGACTATCTTCAGGACATAGCCAAAATGATAAAAATATCCATGGAAATAAAAATGATTTTTAGCCTTTATTTATGTTGAATTCTTATTCTTAAAAGCATTAAATCAAACTATTTTCTCAGAATATTTGTAGCATCTAGAGTAACATTTCATTTTTAACCTTAGGTCTCATTCTGTCTGCCAGATTACAATTGAGAAGACAAAAGCATCTTTCAGCAAAGGTATAGAAAAGGTGGAACAGTTATATTGATTGGTATATTATATTATAATAATAAAAAAACTTGTTTGTAAGAAAATTTTCTTTGTTAAATATCACTGGTTAAAATATTTGCAACATGTTTTCTCTTCTTCTTGCAGTTAGAATTTATTGGTATTTTCCTGAGTAATTTGCACTAGCTCCCAGTAATATATTTGCTCCTTCTATATCTCCATTAACACTGCTTACCTGGCAAAGAAAGGGTGCACCATCTTGTACTTCCTTTTTTATTGAAGAAGCCTCTTTAATATACCTCAAACTGAATATTGAGCAGCTTAACCAAAATGGAGAAAAAAAGAAGGATGGGTGGAGTTTAGTTTTATGGAAAGGTGGTTGATTTTGTATTATACAGATGATATTAGTAATATCTAAGTGATAGTATGAGTTTAAGTAAAAAGGAATAACTTACAGTGGTCAGAAAATGACAGCTAAATCATTTTGTGTACATCATTGGAACTAAGGGATAAAGTAACTGACAGTGGCATAAACATTTGAAAAAAAGACTTTCACATTTTGACTGTCTGAATTTGCTGAAGAATGTAAGGGCTAATCAGCTTTTTGACAATTTATGACGCCATCGCTTCGAAAGGACAATACAGTAAGCGAGCTTATTGCAGAGCGAGCTTATTGTGGAAAAAATCTTGATTAAAAAATAAATACAGAATCTTTGGACTCGATAAAAAGTATTGTAATCTTGTAATACTAAAGTAAACTGGATGTTGTGCTTTACTGATGTGGTGAATGAGTGAAAAATTGTCTAATTAACATGACATAGTTTTGTGTAGTTTGCAACAACCAGGTAACAAAAACATATTCAGTTTAAGGTGCATATATTCAGTTTCACACAAAAGGAATGAAAACGTAGCATTAAAGAAATTTCCTTCCGATCTCTAAGGATTTNATACTAAAGTAAACTGGATGTTGTGCTTTACTGATGTGGTGAATGAGTGAAAAATTGTCTAATTAACATGACATAGTTTTGTGTAGTTTGCAACAACCAGGTAACAAAAACAGAGTCAGTTTAAGGTGCATATATTCAGTTTCACACAAAAGGAATGAAAACGTAGCATTAAAGAAATTTCCTTCCGATCTCTAAGGATTTTCAACATTAGCTTGGTAGTATCATTCTCCGCTCTAATTCTCCTTTTGGTTGTGTTACAACTTTTATCTCCTTTTCTAATACTTCCCAGATAGTTTACCTTTTTCACTTCCTCAATGTTGTATCAACTGAGTTTTAGACTTCCTCTTGTCAATAAGAATTCATTCTGTGTCAGACTTAACCTACCGCAATTCATACAGATACAGACTACCTAGCAAAATAAAACAGTAATCATAAATGCAAAAAATATTATTAAAAATTACTTTTCTCCTCTTAAATTTAAAGATGACAAGTAAATCTGCAGCAAGACTGCTCTGTTAAAGAAATTTTAACAGGTCCCTTCATTCAAATTTACTTGTAACTTGGGAAATGCACCGTTGTTAGAACAAGTGTTTCAGTTAAGAACAACACAAAACTAAACAGAGAGAAAAAACATCTTTCAAAAAAATTTATTTGTTTGGTTGAAAGTTAACCAACTGGATCTCTCTCTCTCTCTCTCTCTCTCTCTCTCTCTCTCTCTCTCTCTCTCTCTCTCTCTCTCTCTGTATTTTCCTATTGTCTTCTAGCATCCCTTTTGGGCCACTGAAGTAAAATTAAATGGCCAGATCGCCACTTTGCTTTGAAGTTTGTTATACAATAAATGCTATTTCGTTATATTTTTTTATTATATTTTTACTCATTACAGAATATTTTTACATTTTTACTCAACATTATTGAATATTATGCAATACGGATACCAATTACTGAGTGTATGTGATGTTAATATATCACAAGAAAAATTCTTCCAACTTCAATTGCCAGATTTCTTATTAAATACTTCTATCTTTCAAATATACCAGGAGAATGTGTCACGTCAAATGGCTCCCCTAGACCAGAAAACTGTAGTTCACCAGTGCAATCAATATTAGAGCCTTCAAAAATACCAAGATTGTCACAGGATTCAGGTATTCAGCGTGGAAGATCTTCACCTAGGAAGCCAGCCGACTTACAGTTTATTTCCAACAGATCAGTCTGCATGCCTATTAGTAGAAAGAAATCCAACTCCTCCGGAAATTTAGTTTTACATAAACGAACAAATTCCATACCAGGCAGTGTGGGACTATCCTCACAATGGCGTAGAAGTGCCAACTTTAGTGAAAGCCCAGGCGCTCTGAAGACTCCGGAAACAAAAGATGGACAAAGCATGTTTTGGGGAAGTCGTCCAACCACACCAGACGGTGCGTCATTACCAGGCTCAACTGCGTCATTAACCTCTGATATTTATTCGGAAACAGACAGTGTCATGGATGAATATGAACTCAATATACTGAATATGAGCTCGCTTGATATGTCACAGGTAATTTACAATACCCTTTTGTGCAACTTATTTTGTACTGTTAACCGAACAACCATACATACATACATACATACACAAATACTCATTTGTGTAATCTTGTGTATTCGTATCAAAAAGTGCTTAATGCATATAGCAGAGCAATATACGTAAGGTAAAACACGAAAAATAAGAACTATTAGTTGCAATCATGGTTCTTTTTTTTCACCTTGTATATATATGCAGTCCTGTATAAATTAATGTGAACACAGTCAAAAACGCCCAAAAATTTCAAGAAAAAAAACTTTCTTTTATTCAATGTATTACAACTTGATTTTTAACATATATTCAACAAAGTTAATACTTTATATGACCACCCTTTGCCTTTATTTCCATATTTACTCGTTTTGGCATTGAATGGACAAGGTTTTTACATATCAACTCAATTTCCTCATCGTGGAACCATATCTGAATAACAGCTTCAGTTAGTTTGGTTTGGGTTATACAAACATATTTTCTCAATCCATTTTTACAAATAGCCCATTAGTTTTCAATGCGATTTGTATCTGGAGAATTACCAGGCCAATCCAAAACAGTAATTTTATTTTCATTAAAAAAAAATTTCACTGCTTTAGCAGTATGACAGGGTGCAGAATCTTGCTGAAATATTGAGTTGTTTTCAAGCTTTTCCTGTTCAACCTTAACTCTTCTATCTGAAATTGGTATATACTTCTCACTGTTCGTCATGACATCAACAGGAACTAACGAGCCTGGGCCGTGAATACTGAAGCACCCCCAAATTTTTTTTTCTGGATGCTTCACCGTTTGTACAAAATGATCTTCACAGATTGGTTCATCGACAGATCGCCGGACAAATTGAGGATTATGTCCCTGGACGTGAAAATGGCTTTCATCTGAAAACAAAACCTTTTCCCAATTTTCCTTGCTCCATTCTTTGTATTTTAGTGCCCATTGCAATCTCTTTTTCTTCATTGCCGTAGTTAGTAATTTTTATTTTTTTTATTGGTTTTCTTGCCAAACGGCCTTTCTCTATCAGACGCCGACGAATTGTTGTAGAAGAGACGTTCACACCAACTCTCTCCAAATTTTTTTTCAAGTCATCATTGGTTTTTCGATGATTGCATTTACTTTCACGACTTAAATGTAAATCCTCTCGTTATGTTGTTTCCCTTTTCCTTCCACACTTCCTTTTCTTCTAATGGCGACATCTCCAGTTTCTGTTTTTTGCTTGACTATTTTATTGACGGCTCCAAGACTAACTCCAATATTTTTTGCGATTTCTCGCTGTGTCATCGTTGAATGTTCATGTAATGTCACAATTCTTGTTCTTTTTCTTGGAGTTATATCCATTTCTATTTATTTTTTATATACTCTAAAAAAAATAAAAGGAATTGACAATACTTTCAAAAGATATTCAATGAATATTGCAAGAAGTTTGATGAAATTATGTAGCTGCAGTCCATGAACAACACAACTAATCCACATCAGTTCACATTTGCTTAAACAAAAAAACAGAAAAGAATGTTACTAAATCAAATAGAATTCCCTTTGAAACCATTACAAAGCAGCAATACAATGGTTTCTTTAGAAAACATAAGTTGAACTTTAATTATAGGAATATTTGCATTTTTAAGTATTGTTCACATTAATTTACACAAGACCGTATAGTGGTGACATGGTTTGTGTCTTTATATGATAATACATTAAGAAAGCTGTTATGCATAATGTTTCTGCATACCCTGTGATGCAAAAACAATCAAAGTGCTCTACTACAATTTTACAATTTTACACCAAGGAATTTTCAGTTAGTTAACAATTAAGAGTGCGAATTCATTAAGGGCCTAAATAAGCGTCAGGAAAGTGTTTTAGAATGGTAGTAGCAAGAAACTTCCACTAGACAATGCTTAAGGAAAATATTTTCAGTGAAAATGATCAGTCACATACCAGAGCAAAATAATGTTCCTGGTCTCTGTGTAACGACAATCCAGGGGCAATTCAAATAATCTTCACAACATTCAGAATTGAAGCAATGTGTTAATTTCTTCGTAGAAAAGCTACCATAGCCCAAAGAGCTCGGCTTTAGTTTATCCCTCTAAACGACAACTCGCATAAGCCCTGCATCCTAGTCAGGCCAAGAAAACCCAAATGTATGTTATGGGTACCAAACGCCAATATCAACTACTTTGCCCCAATAACTTGAAGGCTGAACGGTGTCTTTATAGATAAATTCTTTCCTTACTATGTCAAAATTGGAGATGCAGTGAGGGGTTTCAAAATTTCTCATGAACTCCAAAGCTATTCCATACTTAAGACGCCATTTAAACCCCAGTATTAATAGACCAAATGACGGGCTCTGTATTTGATGCAAAACCGCTTTACTAATAACATTCAAGAATTAGTAACAATTAAGTTCTAAAATTTCTTTAAGGAGCCTTGAAAAATACATACAAAAAGTTAAAATGATCATAGTTCTCTTGACGACGTACGTTAGCTATAGCGATGTCAAAAAGCCCACTTAAAGCCCATCACTAAATAATAATACAGTCTCTACAACCTCTAATATTTACCCTAACAAGAATTTGAAAAAAAGTCATTTTTAATTCAGAATACATAGAAAACATAAGT
The DNA here is from genome assembly GCA_003991215.1 of Morbakka virulenta. Classification (NCBI taxonomy): domain Eukaryota; kingdom Metazoa; phylum Cnidaria; class Cubozoa; order Carybdeida; family Carukiidae; genus Morbakka; species Morbakka virulenta. The sequence continues at coordinate 1,387,394 of RDPX01000183.1, read as the reverse complement.
AATATTTACTACAGGTATAGGCTTCCAGTTGTACCGATAATGAGGCGTAGTAAAATAGCAAGCAATATGTCTTGGTTGTTTAAATCAAGCTTTACAAATAACCCACAGTTATTTCTCTGGTAAGAGAGGTAAGCCTTGGAAATGCAAAAATTATTCTATTGTTGTGTTGCAAATTCTCACATTTGTAAACAAGGCCCTTAGTTGTTAACTAGGTCTGGATTGCATTTATGAAATCTACAGACAGAAAATATTTAATTATGAGATGAGGTGATGCATGTCAATTTTGTGACCATTAGTATGGTCATTAATCATTTACTTTCAAAAGCACAGTTTGATTTGACAAATCGGTTAGAGGCAGCACAAAGAAACAAAACACACCTGGATATGAATAATAGATTTCTAACTGATTTCTGAATGATCTAGCTATACTAAAATCTGATATTAAAGAGCTATCATATCTCATCGTCATCCTTGTTCTAAAATAGGCAAAGCCAAGATTATTTCTGAATACTTTAAATTATCCAGACTTAAATGATCCCAGCAGGTGGAAAGTGCTACTCAGATAAGAAGTCGAATTAACTTTTTTCTAAAGCGGCATCATTGGTTATTTGTCTCTATCAAGATGTTATTGCAGGAAACAAATCGTTAAAAAACATTTTTTTATCTTTATTTTTCTTAACTCTGTAAGATACAGATTGATGGATTGTTGCCGCTTCTCCAGTTTACAATGAACTTAGTTTAGTCTCTGTAGTTCAGTGTCACGGGTAGTTCAGGAAAATTGGATTTCTATCCAATTTTTAAAACTTTAGTAACTCATTTATTTTCAATTTTAGTTGGTATAAATTTAATTTTGAAAATTTTGGAGGGACTATTTCACCAACCACTACCCCTTTGTTTTTTCAAAATGCTATGGTAAGTAAGTGCCTCCGTAATCTTTAGAAACCTGGTCAATTTGATATGTATCTCTAGAAGATAACAAAGTTTAATGATTCAAACATTTTCACCGGATTGTTTGCCAAACGAAAATTCTAAATATTTAAATTTTATATATTTTAGAGGACATTTTCTGAGACCACATTTACCTGCCTGTGAAGTGATCCTCTGAAATGTTTAATTTCTTTCTACAGCAAATAACCTGCCAAATGAATTCATTAGATAGACTGAATAAGAGGTCACTGGAACATTCAGTTTGATATCTGTGAACAATGATAGTTAGTGCTCTATTAGCATCAGTCACAAACAGCACATACTGGAATATTTTTTTTGTCACCTCTTCTATATTTTAAGAATTTTCTCCGTGATAGAAAAGGATAGGTAAACTAGTTTTATCAAGTAGACCATTACTTATTTTTCCAAATACTGCCCACAGAGGTAAACTTGTTTGTGTAAGTTGAGTGGATAGTAAAATTTTTGCCATCTGCTCTTTTCTTGAAGATTCCAAACAAAGCTTTTGATTTTGGTATGGATAAAAGTGAGTAGCCTTTCTTACTATTGGTTGTAATCGGTACTTTTTATTTGTAGATAAAGAATAGTTGGTCTTTAGACGAGGAAGAAGACGACTTGTTGGTAAGTAGTTTTTTCCTTTTTTCAGTAGGTATCGAAAATTAAATGATTTACAATATTTGATCAGGTCTGTCCCTTCTCGCCTATGTTTTAGGGAATTCTATCCAATTTTGAGGCTCCAAATTCCAATTAATTTTCCTCGCGTCAGGTTGAACAACAGTTCTATTTTGGTTCAGTGTGATTTGAGTTCGAAAAGGGACATAACAAATGAAAATTTAAAAAATGCCAGAATTATAGCCCTTGCTATTCAGTAAAGTATATCTGAACAGTAAAACTAATGAAGGGGGAATTCGAAGACACATATAGTCACACAAACAAAAAAGAAGTTATTTTAGTCAAACGTATGTAATTGTTTTTTCTATTCCCATAGGTGTTAGACCCATATTGTAAATTAACTAAGCTTAAAGTTAATCCTTTAGTAACTAATTAACCTTAATGTAATAAAATACGCAAAAGACTGTAGCCTTTTTTACAGAAATATACTTGTTGCGCATATGTTCGCTTAATAAGTTTGTTTTAACGTTTCGCTTTGCTGCGACAGGTGGGGTTTGTTGCATATATTTCAAGCTCAAAACATTTTCCCTTTCAATGCTGTTGTTTTTTGTGTACAGAAGATTCTAGTAATGTGTACATTGGTAATCTATCAGCCTGCGGAAGCGACAAAAGCTACTATTAATTCTATAATTATCTATTACTTAGTAGATGCGAAGTCTGCGCAAAGTTAAGACATTTAGATCCTAGGCAACATTGCAACTGCAGTATTTTCACTAAGTATTGGGTAAAAAATATTCAATTTTTTATTTGTTTTATAGCCCAATATTTCAATAGAAACATGTCAGGCGGCAATATCTGTACAATCAAGCCAGACGTTTCAATCCAACTTTTCGCCGGGTTTTTTGAACCAAAAGCAAATTTCAAGCTAGATTTTAAATCAGAATAGGCAAGTCAAATGCAATATAAAATCTGCATACGAGGACCACCTCTCAGCTTGTTGTTGCTCTTGTATTGTGCTATTGTGCTGTTGTGGTGTTGTTCGTTACAGCTTCATTACATTCAAAAAGACATAACGACTTAACTTTCCAAGAGTTCTGCAGAGATGAGTCTATATTTTTGTTTTGGATGATAAGAAAAAGACTACATTTGAGTTTTGTGACATTTAAACTGTAATTTTTATAGATGGGTTTTTAAAAAAAATTGCAAGCATTCAGTATCAACTTACTGGTATGATCACCCTTCCGCAAACTATAAAAGTTCGAGAATTTTTTAAGACTAGAATGTTCAGCCAACAAAATAATTCACTTCACGATGGCATAGATTAGCACATTTTGAACGTATGACCTGAAGATACATCACAAATTACCGTCTATGAATGTGAGAAAACTTTAAACCAAAGCTAAACATTAGTGGGTATTGAGAGGAGAGTCCTTTGTAATAAAACACTCTCTTGATTTTGTAACTCTATCAAATCACCTTTACTTTTTTGTTATGTGTCACATGAATGATGGAAATGTATGAATGATAACCTCCTTTTCCGCCAGAATGCCACACTAGCTTAAAAGGTTGATCATGTCAATGTTAAAAGCATTTTGAACGTTGGACCTCACGTGCTTTTTAACCCCTAACATTGTATTTAAGAATAATTTCATACCGTGGGCGTATGATCTTCACTTGAATATGACCAAGGAAACAACTGAAGTTAATGTCTGCTGCTGCGGGTGTATTCGATCCAGTCAGTGTCTGGACCGAATTTACCCGTCCGGTTCACGCTTAACACCTTTAACTGCTGCCTCTGCATTACGTAAAACAGGCTACAAAGCTGTTCCAAGGCTGTTTTATTCACCTGCCACAGTGAATGTTGCTCAAGAATCAAGCATTAGGGTTATGAACTGGCGAAATCTACTTGTACTGTTTGAGGCTGTGGACGTAGTCATAAAGTCGGCCTGCTTGCTTTGCAGCTATTCTTAATCAATAGCTTGCTGTACACCAAAACGGAAAACTTAATAATTATCAATTAAAATTGCACTTCAATCATGATGTTCCAAAGACTGCTCAACCTCTGCGTCCTTTGCCTTCTTACTTATGATGGCAAGTGTCTGCTAAATTTTGAGAATTAGAGCAACTGGACGTCATGAGAAAGTTGATGGCACATGGATGTCAACGAAGGTTGCTGTTTCTAAGCCAAATGGTGGATTTTGTCTTGTGTATTGGCATGCGGCATACAAAAAAGCATTTGTTCGCACTTTTCATTCTATTTCTGCAGTATCTGAGACACTACAGTAAAGCTTAAAGGTCTTATCTAAGTTACACCGACGCTTGCGGTATAACCAATTTGTCAACAACCAACATTTGTCACACATGATGGATTGCGTCGGTACAAGCGCTTACTCATTGGTATATCTTCTTCTGGTTCTTAAATGTACCAACATATCATACGGCAAGTTTTACAAGTACTCGAAGATTCATAGGATATTTCTGATAACATCATTGTTCATTGTGCAAATCCTACAGAACACCATAAAAATTTTGAACAAGTCTTGAAAATGATTACATGAACAAGAACTTACACTTAATCGGGGCAAATGCATTTTTCCTACAACCTCTTTGCCGTTTTTGGCCTCGATATTTCGGGGCATCTCATCATACAATCCCAAAATTGGCACTAACTGGAATGGATGCACTCCATCAAATGCTTTATAAGTGTGCTCTTTCTTCGGATTAGTAAATAACTCTTCTCTCTTCGTCCCTAATTTATCTAACATGGCTGAGCCTCTTCACGACTTAACTCTTAGCATTGGTTCTAAATAGGTCAAATCGTCACCAACCATCATTCTAGAAGTTAAAAGATGCAATTTCTCCTATCTACACTACTGCCTATTATGATCCATCTGTGGGAACACATTCGAAAGTTGATGCCAGCCCTGTTGGACTAGGAGCTATTCTTACACAAACGAGGGATGGAAAACAAGTGCGTATTGCATATGCTAGTAGGACTCCAAGCAATGTAAAAAGGAGATGGTCTCAAACGGAAAAAGAAGCGCTTGCAGTCGTCTGGAACTGGAAACTTCTTGATTTATACTTAACAACACTTGCTTTGACTTATACATGGAGTATAAGCCATTGCAAACCATTTCCAGTCCCAACGGGAAATCACCTACTCGCCTTGAAAAATAGGTTCTTCTTTACAGCCATGTAATTTCAGAGTCGTCCATTTACCAGGCGCTCAAACGCCGATGCCTTAATCCGCTTGCCGTTAATCTATGATATTCCACACGGACATTGTAAAACGTAAGATTTGGTTAATTTCCCTATCTCCCATCTTGTTTCGTACGCAATGGTTCTCCAAGCAGATCTGATTTTTTAACCAGTACATGCTATTATTGTTACTTCACAGTGGCCTTCCTTTGCTAAACTTGCCCTACATGTTAAAGACAAACTGTCTGTAAAAGAAAATGTCAGGCGCCAGTATCTGTGCTATCAACCCAGAGGTTTCAACTCAACTTTTAACCGGTTTTTAAATCTAAAGAGGGGAAAGATATAGTTTTGACATAAAATTTGATTCCCATTGATATATAAATTAAGATACATGCCACAGTTATCCACTGGTATGTAAATCATTGGGGGAAAGATGAAAGAAAAGTTGTTCGTTAGTGCTTATTTTTGGACCCACAATACATAACTGACACTTACAATTTGTAGAGGTAGACAGATATTTTAGCCAAAAAATTACAAATTGAATTCCAACAATTAGTAGCATCAAATCCCGTGTAAACATAGTACGTCAAGCGAAGATCCACTGAACCCTCTTCAGAAACGCTTCTGAAAATAGAAAAACAACAAACTTAATGGACCAAACAATACAATTCAACCCTAAAATTTAACTATCTGGAAGACTATCATTTTTAAATCACATTCAAGAAATCTTAATAAACAATTTAAAGCAACATTCATGTAGAAAAATAAATCAACGGTCATTGGCAGTGAAAAGATACAGCAGGGGCTCCAAAGAGATAACTGAATTTAGGTTAAACAAACCAATTTTTAACAAAATGTCAACAAGGAAAAACACACGGACGCCAGGGAAATAACTGAATGTTGACCAAAGTTGCGGTCGAGCTGGTTTGAATGTAGTTTTGCATGGATAGCTAAGTTACAAAAGGATGTTGCTCATGCAAGGTACTATTTTAACCTAAAGCGAACATCATACAGGAAATTTAAATTAGACAAGAGAAATAAATATATTATCATTGCAGGTAGCCCCTGTTTTTGACCACATTAAGGTGTAAGAAATCGATGCTGGCAACTTAGCAACGCTTTTCTCACATCTTTATACTGACGATATTTTACGACATTCTTGTTTGAAATGTTCCTAAAAATCAGGCTAAGAAGAGATTCTATAAAACTCTATTCCAGTATACTTTGGAAACTTTAAAGTTCCTTTAACATCAGTTAACGGAAGACACTGGACCTGAAGTATGGCAAAGAAACCCAGAAAAGTGGTTAAGAATTGGGTTTTATCGGCATCTACTACAAAGTGTTAGTATGGAAGGTTTGCAGCAAATACTCGAGGTAGTGTTGAGCCGTGACCTATCAAGTATGATCCTATACCAAGAAACAAAAACCATTTGTGGTCGTTTAAAAGTAAATCATACATATTAATTTTTAATCCATTGTTCATTCACACCATTTTATTGTGGGCTTGTTATGTAAGAGATAATTTTTTCGATTTCTCTGAATTTTTGCAAGGGATATTTGAAGCTGGAGTTTCAACACTTTTGCTTCGATGCCACAAATTTTAAAAGAAAATTTTGCTATAAGTCTAGTTCAGTTTACGTAAATGCTAATTTTTTCGAAGTAGCGTGTCATTTTGAGGTAAATATGTATTCTATTATCTTTACTCTTAAAGTTTATTGTTAGGAAAGGTTTACATTTCAGGTGTTATAGAGAAGTAGTTTTTACTCTTATTGGATAATTATTTTCAAAGTTTGAAAGTGTGAATTTGGAAATTATTGAGATAGATGAAATTAAAAGTAGTAATGGACCAGTGGTTAAATTAATAGATTTTGGTGCAAAAGGCTCGCGCTTCGAAACCTGGCTATGTTTTGGAAATACTGTGCCCAAATACCGTAGCACTGAGTTTGCACATTTTTCTGATATAGAATTTGGGGGTAGAAGAAATCAATAAATCAAAAGAACTAAAAGCACAAGGGGGAAAAATCAAATAATACAAGTAATGCCCTGCGCTTAACTGGGTTTAAGCCTTGCTTACGATAAAAGACCCGAAAAAAATTTGCTTGTGATTATGAAATGCCTCCCTATAAAGGGTAGAATTCCCAAGTACTGCTATTTGTTAGTTATAATTTTTGGGGGTTTTCTTTACTACATAACTTTAGTATGTTCTCACCATTAATTGTATGTGTTTCTAAAAGAGAGGCATTTGACTATTTATTGATATCTATCTTTTTCTATGCAGCTCTAAGTGGAAAAATTAAGGTTACAAACTTTCTTCTCAAACTGCAGTACTAATACTGTAAAAAAGGGTGGGAAGGTGTTCCCCCCTCATAACAGAATGTATGAGCCCCCAATGCATATTATGGATAGTTTTTAATCTACTGATACTATTAGCTCTGATCAAATACTGTAATATGAACAACTACTTGTACAACAATTAAGCAAGTTAGAGAAAAACACAGGAAATCGCAAAACTATCAAGAAATTAAACTGATAAGAAATAAAAACATATGTAGTTTTCAAACTAGGGAAGTTAGTAACCTGTAAAGGTCTGCTTTAAATTCAGTGAAGGAATGGTACCAACTCCCTAAATAAGTAGAAAATTTGGAGGTATATAATAAACAGACTATATATTAGTAACTTCAACTGTATACTAATAAAAACGGTTATTTCCGACCATAAATGGTGACTTGTTTTCTTTCTTAATAAATTATCGTTACTATTGATCGTTCATGGATTTTTCGAGCTTTTAAAACTCCCAATTGACTCTTCCAGAAATTAAATATTTCGAGCAAAAATACTCGTAATTGCTCAAAATTTGTTAAGATAACGACTCATTAAGTTCATTTGATTACCTTCCGATCTAGAACCCAAAACTAAACAGGTTCTATTAAACAAACAACAGACATCATAATATTAATATTCAGTATTGAGTCATTATGTAACATAGAGAAGTTAATGATATGTGTGTACCGAACTGGCTTTGAACCAGACCCATAGACCCTCAAGCACACGTGGTCAACCACCTGAGCTATCGGAGCTTGTTTCTTAATTAGGGGCCCTGCAACCAAATCTATCGCTTAAATAAGTTATCATTTTCCCCATGCCCTTTCTATTGTCCTGTCATCCCAATCATGCAAATAGAGCTTAACCTGTTATGGAGCGACAGTTGTCAAATCTTCCACGTTTTTGTTATTGTTAGCATGTATAACAATATAACAAGACTCTTTAGTAAGAGTAGTAATAAAAAGTCAGGCTTTCTGCTTTCTTCAGTGGTGTCCATTATCGTTTCTGTATTGAAAAAGTCATTTTATCACAAGTTATCATAGTCAGCAAATTATGAGATTATTACAATATGCTATTTGAATATTCGTAATACCACGTGTGTGTGTGTCTGTGTGTGTTTGTGTGTGGTACGTATTCTTTGACCGTGGTAAATAGAGCAGAGGATTGGCAAAACATCGATTGTATGGAGTCCTAGCATGATTGTTATACAAAACCAGTAAACTGTTGTGGGGAGATTAATTTGCTATAAAAATTATTTAGAATATGTAAGAAAATTTAAGATCTTTTGTTTGCCTCCAAAATGACAGGATATATCTGGTGAAGTGCACGATGTATTTGTGAATAAAGGTGACGTTGTTCTTAGGGGAAAAATCAACATGTAAGTGTTAAATTTTTTCATATTATATTATATTATATTATATTATATTATATTATATTATATTATATTATATTATATTATATTATATTATATTATATTATATTATATTATATTATATTATATTATATTATATTATATTATATTATATTATATTATATTATATTATATTATATTATATTATATTATATTATATTATATTTGTGCAGCGGTATCCAACACTTCTGTTAAGCTCTCTGCATTGATAATCCTTTTACTCCATGGCTTGCAAATATTCACATTATTTTCTTCGTTATTTGTCCTTTCAATCATTCTCGTGCCACCCCGCCACACACCGAAAATTTTCAGACTATCGGGCAAGTAAGGACGTAAACTGTAAATGAATACCACGGCCCGTTAGGTCTGTTTTTACTTAGTCGTCATTATAGATTACAAAGAAATAAAAGATTCAAAGCAATAATAACACAATGTAACAGCATTTTTGCTTGACACACTTTTTCGATGTTTTCCAATGTATTTTTGTGCGCTGAATCCGAAAATCACATTTATTTTTCTCAACCATCGTTCGTTTCTATGTTACTGAGCATAGTCACTTTTTGGAAAAATACTTAAAATTAATCAAAAGCTGAACCTAACAATATTGCAGTACAACAAGACAATGAACCACAATGTAGCATTATTATGATAAATAGCAGTTTACACCATTTAAACGATTGTGAGAGGCTGCCAGCTAAATTNAGAGTTCTTACAGGTCCTGTTTATGCTAGACATCGTAAAATTAAGAAAACATCAATATTAATATCCCAAGATGAATCCTGAGCAATGTTGAGGAAACTTTTCACAAAATATGAAGCAGTTATGAAGCGAAGGTAACGCTTGTTTTCTTATCACCTTTCCCATGATTGAAATTATACTTATTATGCTGCAAAACACTAAAGGTCATTGTACATCAACAACTTTGTTCACATCGCTCTTATTGGTGCTTGCTAAATAAACAAACAAACAAACAAAAAGCGCTGAATTAGCACAATGGTAGGAGCCTAGACGGGAAGCTTAGACATCTAGTCGGCTCAATATAAGTTTATGTTTGATCAGTTAACATTAGTATGCAGCGACCCGTTCAAGTTCAACTTTCTAAAGATTCATTGCTGCAAATCTGTTGTTTTTTCTTGCGTAATCAATTCTCCAGACCAAAATGAAGGCACCACAAAAATGCTAGGTACCAAAAATGCAAAGATAGCACTTGTGGAAGAACGAACGATGCTACCGAAAAACCAATAGCATATTTGGAATCAGCGCAAAAAACTGATTCAGAATCGACAATAAAAATGAGTCAAGCAAAACTTTTTTGAAATTTTGTTACATTGTGTAATTCACCAAAAATCTATACGCCTGTTTTATCAATAAAAAATTAGGTCTAGACTAGGCTCTCTAAAACAAGAAAATATTTTACTAGCAAACATTTATTGAAAACCTGTTCAGCCATATAGCACAATTCGAGTTCTAAATTGTTATTGTACAGAACTACAGAGGATCAACCCAGAGAAATCAAAAGCACACTGTTCTCTACCATTGATAAATCCAGCTGTGATGATGAACTGGCTCAAAATAACCACTCATGCAAACAAGGAAAAATAGAGACTACATACCTATAGAAAATAGATCGAGGTTGATACCAAAAGAAGACATAAATCAATGTTCTTGATATGTATACCAGTATCATAAGCACTTAGGTACACCAATAACAAGAGGCTTTACACCTAAAGATGATATATATTCCCAAAATGTCTTTATGTTGTTGGACTATGACAATATTAAACTGCTGGGCTCCCTGACTATTGAGAATCTTGAGCACTTTTGAGGTTAACAACTTTAAATGCTGACTTGCTACCAAAAACGTACCATGTGAAAATGTAAACTATTTTCATACAACGTCTTTTGGGGCGTATGAACCCTTTCTCCAGGAAGGAAGCTGTCTTCTCCACCAAGTTAGCGATCCACTTGGCTTTCAACAGAAGTAAAAAGTAAACTTACATCCTACCTCGGACATGCCAGGTAGAACCAAGAAGAACGTTTGTAGAGAGCTACACTCAGCAACAAGCATGAAAAAAGTAAGAAGGTGATGCAGAATTCCACAACGAATAGTCAACCTGCCATGGATTTAAAAAATGATAAAAAATATATGTAATTCAGTGATATCTTTTGTGAGGTAGACAATAAATGACTGAGGATTGAAGAGGGGAATGCAATGAAAGAAAAAAGAGAAAGAAAAAGACAAACAAAACGTTCAAGAAAAAGAAATACAGAAGGGAAACAAGAATTAAGCACATCGATAAAAGGCAGACAAGGAGAGACACGGAGAAAAAAGAAACTGCGAAAGGAGAAAAATAAAGAGGGATGGAAGGCTTCCAGAGTCAGACCAAAAAATAAGGGGACAAAAACAAAAAGATAAAACAAAATAGATAAAACAACATAGAGAGTTGGACACACAGGGAGACAAACACCGAAAAACAGAACAGAAGAAAGGCATGTTGAGAAACACAATGGTATAGAAATAGAAAGATAGATAGAAAAGTAGAAGAGAAGAGAGAAATGAAGTGCAAAATGTTGTGTTTTATAGCGCAGAAAATATTAATTACAATTTTTAGAATGACTAAATTTGATATTGATTTGATGTTACTATTGGGTTTTGGTTTTTGTTAAGACAAACTTGATATTTACTGAGTTTCCCCGGTCTGATGAGCTATAAAGTAGCCAGTTCAGACACAACACCCTAAACGTTACAGACACTGTCTTTTGTATAGTTCAATGGAAGCTCCCTCTCTGATATTTTCTGTAATGTTATAAAATATCCTGTGTATGCACTTGTTTTTGAATATTTCATCATCAAGAGGTAATTAATCAGATTTTTCCTTAATATTGACCTTTTGCAAGAGAAGTCAGTTATTTGTCTTTACTACGAACGTCACTAAAAATATGTAAAAGCTTAGGTATAAGTAAAGTAATAAAGAAAATATGAGGTTTACCTTCCTTTCTAACTTTTGTCTTATCTACACTGGTCCTCAAGGCTCTATTCTTTTACCAAATCCATTTCTTCTGAGCATCATTTATCTTCCTGGCAATGTTATACAATTTATCAACATATTTGCAATGTTACTCTTTATTCTAGTTTTTGTTGGCAAGTTCTCTTCTTCATCGACAAGAAGTCGCCCGTCTTAGTTTTTTCCTATCATTATTACCATACAAATTACTCGAATAAACCTTTTCCCCTTTTTATTTATTACTCTATGCCGTATTACCTCACCGCGTCATAGTTGTATAATCATTCATTCCAAAAGACAATTTTCGTTAGTAGCTTTTCCTCGAATTTCCAACCTTTGGAACTCTCAAATTTAAGAAGAATTCAATTTTTCCTTCTTGAATTTTTCTTTCCTTCGTAGCCCCTTTGCCCCTTCTTTTGAAAAAGGCAACAACAATTTTCTCCGCAGAAAACCACATCAACTGCCAAATAAGGCCCATACTCAAAATAAAATATTTTTTAAAACTTTATAAAATAGATGTTCTTTATTGCAGTTAAAAAAAGGTCACATATGGTAAAGAAGCATTGTCACCATTGAAAGGTATTTTCTGCCAACATACGGGGTGATGATTGTTTATAGAGTTGATTAAATAAAAACGGATTTGAATGATGAATCGGTGAACGAAATATTTTTTTCAATAAACATTTCACTCAATTCTTTTGGGTGATCTCATTTGCTAAGACTTGCCTTGGCACACATCAAAACTTCTAATCCTGATCTATACTATGCTCAACATCAGCACATGAAATGAACTCTCAAAATACTTTTTATTTGCTAAAGCTGTTACAAATCTTTTGCAACTCATTAACCTTGACTAAAAGGATTGACTTGTTCCATGTCTAAGTAGATTGCATTCTTTCAACATATATTGAAAAGCAGGAGGTCTAAGTTTAAACTTGTTCATGCTCAAAATAAAGACAACGTAATTTCAAAATTGGAAGAAGCTATTGCTTTAAAACCATCTTCAGCGCCAGATGACAATTGGTTATACAGCTATTCTAACATGGAATTCATAAACATTATTATTAAAACAGGTTAAAACAATTCAAAAGTAACCCCCATTGGAATAATTTCAAAAGGAAAATACATTCATTATATTTACAAAGTACAGGAATTAAAATATCTATGTAACTACATGTTTCAATATAATTTATAAACATTTCATAAAAAAGATTTGAGACAATTTCAAAAACCAGCAGTTTCCCCCAACAAAAATTTGAATGGAGGGTACTTCTTAAGGCGCCTGTGAACAGCGGATTACCCAAAAACATTGAAACATCTATGATAGGTCCCCAGGGACCCACTTTAAATGAACAGTTGGATGCAAATCGTTGATTTCTGTTCCTAATTGGGGTTACGTTGATGTTTTAATTAATTTGTTTACAGAATAAATAATTATTTTATTAATCATTCCAACGAGGATTGCTTTTTTGAAATGTTCTTAGGGATTTAAACCAAAGTGTTAATTAAAACTTCTGCTTTCTTTCCATCGCTTTCTCCATCTAATTAGTGTTTTCGTTATCCTGTCTAAGGCTCTAGACAAACAATAATATAAATTTAAAGGACTAGTATATCTTGTTTTTTTCTTTTTAGCTGTGACCTTGCAGGAAGTGAGAGGATAAAGAAGACACATGCGGAAGGCGATCGTCTTTCTGAAGCTCAACATATTAATTTGTCGTTACTAGAATTGGGGTAATAATGTATTCAAATGCTAATATTTTACTCGTACATATAACTTTAACAAGAGATACTCTTAATTATATGCTGGATCTACATTTTAAAAGTCCATTGCTTAATTGAGCAGCTACCTAAGAGGCTTAAAATGTGTGCATTTACTCTGTTTAGGTATACACCCCAGTATTGTATTTGCATTTTATACACAAAAGCGATATTATGAAATTTAGATAATATGAGCCTGGTTATTTTCGATTTATTACATACTTTGTAGACCACATCAAAATATTTTAAGTGTATATTTCATGTTACGGTACGAAAAATGTTATACGTTTTTGCTAGATTGTGTTCCGTCAATTCTCTCCTAAATGCCACTGATGTTTCTCTGCCCTTTCATTCGAAAACTGATCAGATTTCCCCTTCTCATCATAAATGTAAGATTTGATGCAAAGCTTTTTCATGTTCTTCATCAAAATAAAGCTCCTAGTATTAATTCGAATCCCCTAGATGCTTCTGAGTTACCTTCTTTGTTCTTCAAACTTAGTCTTAGTCTTTTTCTATCGGGGTCTCTCTTTCCGTCTTCCTGAGAGATTTCTGATTTTTTCCCTGTCTTGAAGAATGCAGGTGATCCATCTAATTCTCACAAATATCGACCTGTAAGTCTTCTTTCTTCCATCAGCAAGGTTTTGTACGACTTATCAATAATACACTGGTAGAACCCTTGCAGAACCTAGTTCTCTTTGTTGATGACCATTACGGATTAAGAGGACCCTGCTCCACTGGTGATATCTTGAGTGTAATTACGGAACTTATTTATTGGTTTAAGGATAGTGTGATGAAGAGCAAGCAATAGCACTTGATATTTCCAAGGCATTTGATGAAATGTGCCATTCTGCCTTGGTTCATACGATTTCTGGCTTAGTATGTAGAAAGGCTTTAAGTGTCATCCTGTTCTTTCTCTCAGATCGTAAAATCCCTGTCACACAGGATGGAATTACATCTGATGAGTATTTTCTTAATCCTGGCGTGTCTTAAGGTTCTTTCTTCGGTCCAACATTCAATTTATTGGTAAATATGCTTCTAAAAGGTTGGTTCTTTGTACCATGCTAGAGTAAACCTTAAGCCTTGGGGCATTTTGTATCTCAATAAATCTCCTACCCATCCTTGCATGGGGTTATGTTGTCACATTTGGACAAGTGGTCCCTCTTCTCACCTTACTGTTCTCTGAACAAGTTCACATCTGTGTTTGTAACTTGATATGTCAAGACCTTGCTTCTACTCTCCAGTCTTTGTATTATGGACGAAACATGAGTTGTGTTGGTGTTCTAAACTATAGGTACTAAGATGAGATTCGTTCGTATAAACTTACCTCGCCGGTACCAGCACGCTATGTTGCATCTCGTTTGACTCGTTTCTCTCAACGTCTTCATCCTTATGCAGTTGTCGTACCATGCAATTAATCTTTGTCTCAATGTAGTTTTTACCTCAAACGGCTCGATTATGGGTCTCTTTGGCTTTTGAGTGCTTTTCTTCATTATATGACTTGAAAGTTTTTGTGTCTGAGATCAACTCATCTCCAGGCTTAAGTTTTTTTTCTGTCTTCTCTTTGCAGTTCCATAAACTATGCCTTGTACGGGTCCTAACCGTAAAAGTTGTATAAACGTATAAAGGAAAAACGCAACCTAAACGACAATTCTTTAAGGACAGCGTTGAATAACCAATTTGAACAAGATAGAATTTCTTTACTTTCAGTACTTTCTTGACTCTATCTAAAATAGGTCAAAACATAAATGTCTTATGTAATTAAAAGAAATTACGAATAGATTTGAATATTTGATTTCCTGTGTTTTGATACCCACAGAAATGTTGTTGCGGCCCTTGCAGAGGGAAAAAGAACTCATGTACCATACAGGAATTCAGTTTTGACCCGACTTTTGCAAGACAGCTTAGGGGGGAATTGCAAAACTAGCTTCTTAGTAAGTAAAATACACTTAACCGTCTTTATTACAATTTCAAAAATTAAAATTTATTTACGACTTACTAGGTCTGTTATAATATAAACTTTCAGATATTTAAAGCCTATTAATTTTAGAATGAAGCACGACAAAATAGTTTGTTGAACTATACAACCCTTTCCGTAATAACTCGGGGGAGGGGGTCAATATTCTTCACTTAATAGCTCTGACATTATTTGCTATGCGGTTTTTTATGTTTTTAACAGCCAGCTAAAAATAACTTATTATTTCTGTATCAACATATTTTACCATTTTAATTCTCTATATGAAATAGAGAGAATACAGCACGTTTTCATAGTATACTGCAAATTTTAGCGAGTTGAAATATGAAAAATACTATTAAAGTCATTTGCAAAACCCAAGCAGGGTTAAGATTCACTGAGCAAAGCGTCTTTACTTGGAACATTGTAGCTTTACTTCAGTCAATTTCAAGAGGTATTCTAATAAAAACTGCTTGCAAACAATAGTTTAGTAAATAACAGCTTAGTTAAAATTTGAATATTTGATTTATTGTACATTAATAAAGCAAATTTCAACATGCAGCTTTGTTATTTAAAAGTAGATATGCTTCTCCGTTACTCATACGTATGTTGATTTGCTTTACATTTTCTTTTGTTTGACCATTTAAATATTCTAGCCAAGTTTGCTTTCAGTCACTCATTCTGTTTTTATCACCGTTCTAATAACCTCATGGGCAATGTGACATTACCATTTTCTCTGTTGACAACACTGCTTTTATCGTCAAAGTTATTTCACTAACTTTGTTCATTGGTTTAAATTTCTGTCTTCAGCCTTATGAGTCAAGGAAAAGTAGGTATGTGATGTCCACAAATTAAGTAGTTTGCAACATACATTTCAAACTACTACTTTTTCTCCTCAACAGTAGAGGATACTGGGCAAAAAATTTCAACATCAGTACTGGTAGAAATACCAAATCCTTTGGTAATATTATAAATAGTAATTTAGAACAAGTACAGTGTTTGGTTTTTTTGGGGTTTTTTCCCGTCATTTTCCCCAGCAATAGGGGCTCAGTCGGTGCCCTTCACAGGGGCTTTAACTTAGCAGTGAAGAATTTCTTGGCCGGATGCTCTTCCTGACGCCAACCAATGGCTTTTTTCTTTGTAAAGTTCCAAATTCTCCTCGCCAGCTCGGGGAATCGAACCCGGAACTCTTGGTTACTGTGGAGTTGCACTAACCATTAAGCCACGGCTCCTCTAGAACAAGTAGAGTGTACTTGTCATGAATAACACCACCTGAGATGTTGCTTGTGTGATTTATTACAATTCAATAAAACAAAGTATCCATTACCGAAATTGTTTATTGCAGAACTGCAGCACATTGGTGTCAGGAAATTTGACGATGTCTGTTATGTTTCACACGTTTTGTTTGATTACTAAATCCCATTTCTCTTCGCTAGTATGACAAAAGTTGAATAAATGTTCATGCTTGTGCCAATCCTTACACTACATCTTATTCTCTTTCATACGAATTTTCTGGGTTCAACCAACTCTTATCATAAGCAATTTGAAATTTCTGTCACAGAATGTAACCAGCTTATCTGTAAGGTGTTCGTTCTTTAATTTAAAAGTATTAAGACTAAGAGTGGACGTTTGAAGTGTAAGCTTTTGTCTCCCCTAAAACTAGTTTACAAGCTACCTTTTAAGCTCCGAAATTTTGTAAGTTACTGTAGCTCTAAATCCTGCTGTTTTGCTTGCATTTGTTGGTTAGCCAGATTACATAATTTAATGGATTACTTGTGTGTATGACAGACTATAGAATGAAACAATTCCAAATGCTGACAATTGATCATACGCAGAATAATTTAAAGAACCAACTTATACTTCATTTTTCTATTTGTATTTTGAAATGCTATAGGATCTTTATGTTAATAAGATTTTAATTGCATGACACTGACTCTACATTGTTCTCGTAAGCCTTGGAATGTGATTCATACTACTTAAGTTTATTTTTTTGTCCTTTTCAATTCAGAGCTTTGTGACCTAAAGTGGCTTTTCTTCATATTATTTCCAATTACCTAAGATTAAATTGGATTTTTTTATAGCTTTGTTTATCTCCAAACATGAGAGACATAAATGAAACAAAGTGTACTCTTGACTTTGGACAAAGAGCTTTAAAAGTATCAACAGAACCAAGAATGAATTTTGAGGTGAGTATAAAATGCAATTGCAATTTCTAAATCAACCATCATTTTAATGTGAAATATATTTAATAAAGCCGGATTTTCCTATATGACTCCCTGTGAATAAAATAAGTTACTTAAAACGCCTTTGCAACATAACTAGTTTCCATTTTACATCGATTTATTATTGTTTTAAGACCCAGTTTGCTAGACAAAACAATATACGATACAATGTATGATGCGAAGAGGAAATGCATATTTATTGATTTGTAGTATTCTTTTCAAACGTTGCAGTTGCTCAGCACAGAGTTTTGTATTTGTACTATTATTCTTTTATTTCTCTCCTAATTTAAGGCCCTTTCAAGCGTGTAGACTATAACTGTTTCACACTTTAGCGAAGCAAATTCGTAAAAAGATATGTTGGTATTAAAACATTTATTTACTTCTGATGAAATATCTCATTCTGCTTTTAACCATATACTGAACATTGAACTTACTAGCAATAATTATCAGTAAAACTTTTAATGAGCTGAAAAATTGTTAAACCTTGACATCCGGTTGTCAGTAATCCAACCTTTATGCCTTGCCATAGAAACATATCAGGTCGCACTTTGAATAATAATTTTGCCTGCTTGACAACATTGTATTTCTCATTATAATTATTGTTGTCATTATTGCTTTCTACGTATAATAAAAACAAACTATTTCCGATATTTTTTTTACTTTCGTGTTTATCTCCTATTTGCTATCAGATGGGGCATTTGTCTGTTTTGCTTCCATATTTGTATTTCTAAATTAATGTACAGTATGTAAAGCCCCTATTTAATCACTTTTAAAGACGAAAAGGTCAATTTATAACTGTCACCAGCCTTTTAAGTGGCATATTTGTTGCCTTATCCCAAGTCTCTCGTTTAAAGAAATGTCTTTGCCGTATACTAATGACACCCTGTGTTTTAGTCATATTTATGTGTTTTTTTCACCCAATTTAAAAAGCGTAACCTCTTGTGTCGTTAGATAACCCTGAAAGCTATTTTTTTTTATTCGTCAGCCCTTTTTTCATGTGTTAGTAGCCATTTGACAAGAAAACAACAATCAAACTGATTAGTTCCCCATGTTTAGTATTCCATAGCGCAAGAATTGGCAATTTCATAAAATGGACTATTTACATGTTTTATATGAGTATTCAATTCTAAATGGTACGCTATCCTAATTTTTTCTATTATAAACTTGCTGCTTCGACTATATAAATGTAAAGTCCGAAAATAGTCATTTTCCTCGTTTTTCTTGCAAAGTGGATATCTTTTCTGGATTGAGGTATTATCTTAAGCAACTGTTTGTACTTTAACCTAACTTTAGATGCTAATCAAAGAACTGCATATTGGTTTATTGGGATTTATTTTAATGCAGTGAGTTTTTTTACTGTATTACTTTCTCGTTCTTTGTTCAAGGTTGACTATAAAGCACTCGCAGAAGAGTTACAAAGGAAACTTGAATTGAAAGGTAGCTGTCTTTTTTGTTTTCTGAGTATATTACTGATACAGGCAGTTTTGATAATAAGGCTTCAGTTGATATTGTTAATTATAGTCCTTTAAAACTCTATCGATAAAAGCTTTTTTGATGGCTTCACTAGATTAGTCAACGGGGGTTTCGCTTGTATAACGATGACACTATCAATTCGTCTAACAATTATTGCCCCGTTTGTTTTGTTAATTATTAAAACTAGTTCCATTGGCAATGAGACATTTTATTTCTTGTTATTACATACAGATCCTTAGGTGATATTCTTGTAGGGAATAAAATGTAGTACCTGTCAAATTTGTAAACAAATAATAAATTTGATCCTTCTCCTCTAACAAAGCTTCGTTGGGAACGGAGTAGAACTAACTGAATCATCTCAAGGGTCATTGGGTGACTTCGGAATAAAGCTACTATTCTCCTATTTTAATAAGCTTAACACTAAAGCTTAAAAATTAAAAAAAAATGAAAATACAAAATAAAAGCTGAAATCACCGATACTGTTATCTTTTTCTACCACAAAAATGGGCTTGTAGCAAATTACAAGTCAGAAGGTATTAAATCTGGTAACATGCCGTTAAAAACATTCTCTTGAAAGAGATAAAAGTCTTGATATCATTAGTTTGTACAGACACCTCCTCAATAGCTTTTTATTCTAACCACTGAAGTGAGATTTCAACATTAACTACTTGCTTTATTTATATATATATGAGAGTTATGTCTCAGAAGCTCTGTGCTGCACTGATGAACCCACAAAGGGCGAAACAGTACTGCCTGCAGATTGAGTATATATATCCTGATCTTCTTCTTCTGCCTTTTATTCAGCAGATAAGATTATTGAGAGATTTGACCTGACTGGATGAAAGTTATTTTATTTCTTAAATGTTTTGTATGCCATTGTGGGAGTTAGGGTTAGGGTTAGGGTTAGGGTTACATTTCTCTGCCCGTATATAATTCCAATAGTGATGCACGGATTTAAATCCATCACAAAAGATATGTCAGGAGATATTTCTGCCAGAAAGAATACATTTTTAACTATTCAGTACATAGATCTGTGTGTGATTGAGTAGTTATTTATCAGTCTTCCAATCACTTTGCTGCAGATAGGAATCTAATTGACAGAGTGGTACTTGCAATGATTTGATTGATCTCCAGAATTCGTTAAGACACGAACACCAGATCAACATTTCCAACAAGAGGGAGAGCAAGAATCAGAAAAAAATTTAACCTGAAGTTTTAAAGGATTGGAGAATCCTCAGGAAAACGTTTCTGAAGGACAACCACAGCGATATTATCAGGTCCAGTTACAGTGGATAGATTCTAAAGAAAAAAGACAGCAGCAAAAGAAAGGTGTTAAAGAGAAGTCTTCGACAACACCAAAGCTTCAGCATGAAAACTGATAAAGAGCCTGATCAGAGTCATCAAAAGTGTTATTGATAACAAATGCTAGAGTTAGCCGTTCTGTCATGTAAACTTGCCTCGGTTACCTTGTTTTTAAGTGTTCTTATATGTTATATGCTTCGAATGTGCTTATTGCAGATTTTCTCCAACTGCGTGACACCAAGTCCATATGGGAAAAGAAATGAGTTCCGCAACCTTTAGTTTAGCTTCCTACTTTTTAGATGTGGCTACTGCCTCCAGCTTACAAAGTAAAGTACTATCGTCTTGTATACTTTTTCTTTCATTTGCGCCCTTTCAGACTTGTAATTCCCAATATAACTTTGGAAAAACTATTTCTTTATTCTTCTGTTTCTCGCCTTCCATTTATTCTATACTTCAGCTTATGTAGTAATTTGTAAAACCTTAATCACCTTTTCAAGAATAATTAACTCTAAACCACCTAGTTACAACTTTAACAAGGATAATAATGTAATTTAGAAAATAGTGTTTATTTCCCTTTCTTTTAACTATGCATTTTATCCGTCTTGATCTCTGATATTTTATCTCTTACAAACAGAGGCAGAATGCATTGTCCAGCGAGAAAAATATGCCAAGCATTTACTAGACATTCGCAATGAGTTAGATAACAAGTTACAAGAAAGAATCAAAGAAGTAAACGAGGCACATCAAAAGGAGGTGAGAACTTGATTCCAGATACAATGGTATCCTCATGACTCAAGTATTTCAATTGCTATTTAACTGGGGAAATTATAATTGGTTATAGTTTGTAGCCCATAAATAGTCAGACCTACTCAGATATTTAAATCCAGATGACCATGAATATATATATATATATACAAATATGTATATATATTGAAAATTGTGCTACGTTTTCTTTATAATGTAGAATATACTATAAATGAAGGTACCTTTGTATCAGAATAAGAATTGAAAACAATTTGTCCCATAACTTGTAACAGTTGTGATTAGGACCTACCAATTAAAATTCAATACCAGAGAACTCCTGTGTTGTACCAACTCCGACTTTAGAGTGTAAAAACAACAGATTCTTCTACCTTAAGAAACTATATTTATACATTATTTTCCTTTCCCAGTCAAAGTAGTAATTTTCTATGGCTACATTACTATTTTCAGTTCTTTTTGCAACTTGAAGTAAAGTTGTTGGACATTGTTTATTGTAGTATGGAAGCCTCTAGTGGATGCACAGGGGCACTATAGCAATCAATGGATTAAGGCCTGAGGATCACCACGAGTTGTCCACGTAATCTCATTTGTGGTTGTTTATCGCTGTGCTTCTGTGGTCAGGATGTATTCTATTGAGTTGTGCCTAGTGCCTTTTTGTCTGTTAGAAACCTGGTCCTGTACAAATTGGATCTTCTCTTTGGTCTTCGCCAATCAAGGTAGAGGCGTAGACCTCAGGGCTTTGGAAATGATGTGCAATGTTTTGATATACCGGACGTCAATCTGGTTGATGTGTGAATTGAGACCACAAAGTAGGGCATGATATTCTGTAACACTGTAATAAAATCCAGAAGCTGCAGTTCTTGGGACTGCTTAAGGCATCTCTTTGTATTGTCCAGGCTACCTATCCTTTGATGGTATTTCCCTTCCTCAACTTCGCAGCTGTAAATTCTGTTTTTGTGAGTAACCTTTTTGTCGAGGGCCACATCTAACTTTAGCCTAGGTTGAGTTGCTCAGCGAACTAACATATAAATGGCAGCCCTACGAAAACGTTATGTGTTTAGTAAAGGTATAATAATAAAAATTTGGTAATGACCCAAAACATTAATACAAAGCCTACACTTTGAGGTTTTTAATCATCAGCTTCATAAATATGTGCACCGTTCCAATAAATAAATTGCGGAAATCGGCCAAGAAAGGCCTAGACTACCGACTTCAACAAGGAACCAATGCCTACCTTGTAGATTAAGCTGGTACAGACTTCTAGCTTTCACTTAAAAACCAGCAGAGATAAATAACCTAGAAAAATCTGACGGCCAACAATACATGTCATGCTGATCTATCCTTAAACTTGGAAAAAGTCGCATTTCATTTTCATTTTGATATCATCCTGTCAGATTGATCTTTGGAATATCTTTTTTGACCCCATTTACCTGCCTATATTGCTATAATTACAAATGTCATGGCCTGTAGACTTTAGATTAAATCTACTCTGCATCACTGGAGATAAATGCTATTGGAACTCTCAGCAGCAGACCAAAAAGTTAATCGTACCTTGTAGGAGATTATCGATGTTCTTGTAAAGCCTGAATCTTAGAAGGTAAAGTTGACAGTTGGGATATATTCATTTACTTTAAAATATGAAATATCCAAAATATGTCAGTATTTTCGAGAAACATATAGTAGTATCATATTTGCCATAACAGTAGCTGATCATATGTAAAGATTAAGTATTGCTCAAAAACAACAGCTTTATATCATATTAGGATCACAAGTAACATCAGAGTACATAAATGCTGTAGTAATGGAGCAAATAGTAAGACGCTTGTAATGTTACGCTGGAGAAGTTCGAATTGAGTTGGTAAGTAAGAATTTTCCTAAAAGTTGTTTGGTTTCGGGCTGTTGAGTAGTAAATCAGTTGCATGAAGAGTTTTGAAATGTGATGGAACTGTTTCTCGAAACAAGTGATGTGATCAAAGATGTATGTTGTTCGGTTCTTTCTTACTGTGCGAGTAGACAGATTATGTAAAGAAACTTACTTTTACAACCATCATTATATCGTATATAATCACAGTAGCGATTCGCTTTCAACAGCTCCACTTTGTCCAAGTGGGAAGGGAGTAGGACCAAGAACAAACCTTGGGGAAGCAAGGGCTAACAGAATACTTATTATAAGTAATTCCATCCTGTATGACAGATATTATACTATCTGAGAGAAAGGACCAAAGGATTCCAATGTCCTTTCCACAAGTTCCATAACCAGAAAGGTTTTGGTGCAAGTCAGGGTGCCACATCTTATCAAATGACTTAAAAATATCAAGCATTATAGTTTGTCATTCACCAGACATATCCATAAACCTACAAATTCATTCCGTGATAACAGTAAGAAGATCACTGGTGGAGCAAAAACCTCTTAACCCATACTAAACATCAACAAATAAACCTAGGTTGTGCAAGAATTCTACCAGTGCATTGTTGATACGTTGTCCAAAACCTTACTAATGACAGAAAGAAGACTAACAGGACGATATTTGCGAGTATCAGATGGATTATCTGCATTCTCGAAAACAGGAACAACAGTAGAAACTCTCCAAGAGGGCGGAAAGTAAGGCTCCGCTATGCAAAGCTTAAAAAAATTGGGGACAAAAGGAAAATCCCTCTTACAAATCAACTGCCGGAATCAAAGCTGGACCATGAGCTTTAGATTGATTAATTCCATAAATATAAATCTTTGCAACTAAATTGGGTTTATGATGGCAGAGTCCAAAATCTGATAGTCTGCAGAGGCAACTTTGGCAAAGAAACATCATTGTCATCCAGGAAGGAATTGGTGGGGAAAATGTCTAGCAAAAAGATATGCCTTTTCTCTATTGTAAATCTTCCAGAAATTCGACCTCCAAGTCGTTGAGTAGAAAGAGATTTACGAAGTCGCTCAGCATAGTGAAATTTAGCCTTAGAAATCGTCCTTTAAAAAGCATTCCCAGTACATCTGAAAGAAACCCGCTATTCAGCAGTTCCATCACGTTAAAACTGAACATAGAAATGACTTCGAAGAGCAATGGCAACAAAGCAATGAGCATTGAAGCATGGAGAAGAATGAGATTTGAATGAGGGTTGTAGTAGTTGAACTTAAAGAACAATTAAGGTAAAAAATGCCTCTTAAACTGCTGGGTGGCATCTTTAACCTTTCTCTCTTTCGGTCTGAATAAGTGGAGTGTAGTCTCTTCAAAACTTTTAAAAGGTAAATTTTATCAGTCTGATCTTCCAAATCACATTCTGAAATCATTTGTTGACATCTATGCAGACGACACAACTGTTTATGACTGCACCTCGAAGAGCATTGGTGATCAAGGTCTTGCGGATTCCCTTTCTTCAGACCTGGGGTATGTAGTGGAATGGGGGAATAAAAGACTTGTTACTTTTAACACCTCTAAAACCAAGCTTCTATCCTTTCACCACCAATATTCAGATCCCAGTTTTGCTTCAGTTGAAATGAATGGCTCTCTTCTTGAAGAAGACCCTTGCTTTGATAAGCTACTAGGACTGACTTTCACTCCTGGTCTAAAGTGGAATACTTACATCCAACCTGTAGCTAAGGCTACTGGTAAAATAGTTAGATCTTTCTTCTTGCTTGCCTTGATAGAGTTCAAAATCGACTTCGCAATATTGATGATCTGTTCAATTCTCTACAGCCCCTTTCTCGCAGAAAAGACGTTGCAAGCCTTTCTCTACTCTATCGGTATTGCTATCGTAAGTGCTGGACTGAGCTTCAATCCATAGTTCCTCCTCGTAAAACGCTTACAGCAAGAAAGCGTCTTGTTAACACTACTGCAAGAATTTTCCTTTCTTCCTCCATGTGCCTAACATCAAACGGAATTTCCATGAAAAGAGTTTTTTTCCAAGAACCTTCAATCTGTGGAACACTTTGCCACAAGATTGCTTCCCGAAGGACTACAACATGGACATCTTCAAATCAAATGTCAATAGACACTTGTCAAAACCTTCCTTATAAATCATCAAATTTTATTCATTCATTTATATTTTTCGTCCCTTTCACAATACTTACCATCATCCACCTGTCAGTCTATCCATCTCATTAACCCTCATCCTCGAGTAGCTTTTAGCCTTGATCCGTGATGACTCATTGGTACATAAAACCCCCCCAAAAAAACCCTATGATATTTTGTTACGTACCTCTTCCAGTGAAACAGCACTATACTTTGTTTTCAGGAAATGATCAAATATGGAACAGATAGATAGATAGATACATAGATAGATAGATAGATAGATAGATAGATAGATAGATAGATAGATAGATAGATAGATAGATAGGTAGATAGATAGATAGATAGATAGATAGATAGATAGATAGATAGTATCTAGCATTAAATTTAATAATTTGATTTTAATCAAAGAGTACGGTGATTCAGAGCCCTATCACACTGTTCTTTCCTGAATCACATAAAAACCCGTTTTACTCCCGCTGCTTCTTTAAAACTCACAAAGTTCTCAAATCTTCCTCTTCTCGCCCAGAGAAGTAGACATTCATGTTGTTTTCTCTTCCGGAGTATGGTATTTTCATTTGCGACACAAGGAGTTAATTAGTTTGTACAACTTTTCAATACTACCTACTTATGAGACACTTTGTAGNATAGATAGATAGATGGATAGATAGTATCTAGCATTAAATTTAATAATTTGATTTTAATCAAAGAGTACGGTGATTCAGAGCCCTATCACATTGTTCTTTCCTGAATCACATAAAAACTCGTTTTACTCCCGCTGCTTCTTTAAAACTCACAAAGTTCTCAAATCTTCCTCTTCTCGCCCAGAGAAGTAGACATTCATGTTGTTTTCTCTTCCGAAGTATGGTATTTTCATTTGCGACACAAGGAGTTAATTAGTTTGTACAACTTTTCAATACTACCTACTTATGAGACACTTTGTAGCCGGAATGGCAAATGTTTGATACCAAAAACACGTTTTTAGAGTGGCTTATTTGCAAATTATCTTCTTTGTTATCAGAGAGTTAGTTAAAAAGAGTTCTGTCACGATCATCAGCCTGGTTTTTTCCTGAGGCGAAATAGATAGTAAGCCAGTTAAAGCTAAGCTAACTGTTTCTTTTTACTATGGATTCATTCAACTAGGACAACTCTGTATAAATTTAAGGCATTTCTGAATATCCATCTTGTTTATCATGTCACAGGAAAGGACCTATTTGAAAATACCTCTGCCATATTTTGCCTTCCGTTTTCGTCAGGCAATGTTTTTAGCATTTAACCTTAACTTTTTCCATAGTATATTGGAATTAAAAAGTAAGATTTTCATAATTGTTAATAAACGTAAATAATTAGTTAATTAATTAATTATAATATTAAGCAGCAATAATGACTAATTAAGATGTAATATCGCAATCCCAAGTAATGGTATTTTTATTTGTACGTTGTCAATTGCAATGTTAATCTCTGAAACAGTCTGAACCATCTACCTTCCTTTTCTTTTTCAATAAAGGTTCAAACATTGAAGGCTTCAAGAGATGCTCTTGAGATTCAGCTTAGGTTAGAAAAAGAAAAGCATACAAACCAAGAGTTATCCAAAGCACGATCTTTACTGATTACAGAGTTGATGTCGCTGTTGTTGTTGTCACAATTATCAGAGCTCAAAGAGCAAATGGGGGCCGATGAGCAAAATATGAACTTTATAAACTTAACACAGGATGTAAATTGTTTATTTGGTGAAAGCCAAGAAAAGGAAACCCATGACAACCTGGGAAACACCAGTGAAGATCCATCTGAATTATCGCTATCTTCAAGTTACAAGACTTGTTCCCAAACAAGTCAGAAAAACAATGCTGGTGAAGTAGAAAAGAGACCTTGCAAACAAAATGGAATAATAGAGGACCCAAAATTAGCAAGACCTTCAAGTTTTTCTTCTGATACATCCTTTAATGCTCCTGTACGTCCATGTAGTCCTTTGCTGGATAAAATACGGTCCCCGTATATGTCAAGAAAGAATTCTCTTTTGGAAGAACTCCTTGTAGAAAACCAGTTTCATCTGAGTCACAGAGAAAGCCTTTTCAAGTCTATGACTGCCAGAGATAGAATGAGTGCACTTTTAAGAGATGTCAGCAGAACCAATCAGACTATCACAAATGAATTGCATGCATTTGTTGTAACAGAGTTCCCATCAATTAACTTCAAAGGTCTTGAAAGTAAGCATGTCTACAATTTTCATATTTATGTTATGATGTTGGGTTGAAAGCTGATACTTTCTAATAACCCATCTTATAGTAATTTTAATGTTGAAGTGATTTCCTTCCGAAACCAGGACAGTTATTGTACAACGAAATGAAACTCTGTATAAGCATTCAGCATAAATAATGAACAGCAACAAGACTTTGCAACGGATGAGTGTCGTCAGATGGTCAAACTGCAGATGTTGAAATTCTGTACCTCCATATCATAGCAAGATAACCTCCTAGTAATGGAGGAACTAGACATAATAATATTGTGCATATAGATGTATATATATACCTATTAATTAATTTAATATCCGTATACATGCATATACGTAGACCTTTCTTGATGTCCAGATGCATTTTAGTACGCTAAATAGATAAATAGTGATGAAGATGATAGATAGATAGATAGATAGATAGATAGATAGATAGATAGATAGATAGATAGATAGATAGATAGATAGATAGATAGATAGNAATGAAACTCTGTATAAGCATTCAGCATAAATAATGAACAGCAACAAGACTTTGCAACGGATGAGTGTCGTCAGATGGTCAAACTGCAGATGTTGAAATTCTGTACCTCCATATCATAGCAAGATAACCTCCTAGTAATGGAGGAACTAGACATAATAATATTGTGCATATAGATGTATATATATACCTATTAATTAATTTAATATCCGTATACATGCATATACGTAGACCTTTCTTGATGTCCAGATGCATTTTAGTACGCTAAATAGATAAATAGTGATGAAGATGATAGATAGATAGATAGATAGATAGATAGATAGATAGATAAATTTTCTTATCGTTTGAATATCTAGCATTAAATTTAATAATTTGATTTTAATCAAAGAATACGGTGATTCAGAGCCCTATCACATTGTTCTTTCCTGAATCACATAAAAGCCCGTTTTACTCCCGCTGCTTCTTTAAAACTCACAAAGTTCTCAAATCTTCCTTTTCTCGCCCAGAGAAGTAGACATGTTGTTTTCTCTTCCAAAGTATGGTACTTCCATTTGCGACAAAAGAAAGATGAAAACTTATCCAATTGTAAATTATACACAGGACTGCAACTCGTAGCAATCTGAGAAATTAGACTGACGAGGGCAGAAGGGAGACATAAAGCTAGTTTAAAATCTTTGAGTGCTACCTAGGTTGACAGAATATTGGTTTTAAGACAGAAACCTGAGTAAAAGATGTAATTCTTCATGAGACTGGGCAAATGTTTTAATCTGCTTGCATTTCTGGTCATTCAAAACAGGAATAAGTAGCTGGATTGTCCTGTAATTGAGTAGCCTCCTTTTTTTCCTTCTTTTTTTCCTCGCCATTATCAAAATATGCAGTCTGATGTATCTGTATTGGTTACACCCTTCAAAATACCTCTTCCTACCATATCAGTTAATTATGAAACATTAACATCATTTTACTTATTGAATCTCTGGGATTAAGCGAGTATTTCCTAAGGGTTTTTTTATGATTCAGTGGCGACTCGTTTCATCACTGTTCCAATAATGACCCTGAGAATATCATCCTGGGAGCCCAGGAAATCGGAAAAAGGGATGTTGGGGGGATAAAAAATAATCTACGACTTGATACCAGCATTGGTTTTTATTTCGGGAGCTGCACAATCAAAAAAGATGTTTATTTTTTATACATTTTCAAGATACCATGTGAAAAAAAGTCAATCGTCAAAATTTTACTCTAATTAATTTGTGTTCTTGCCCGAATTGACATGCCATTTACTTGAACTCTTGTGACTTATTTCCTGAAAGAAATACCTTCCACAGTCAAAAATATATATTGCCGAGGAAGAAAGATGTAAGTTAATAATACATAGATGTTCAATAACCTAAAAAGTTGTTTTTCAATATTTTTTCTCTTTCAATAATTTTGTTTTCATGGAAACCATTTGACAGTCTGTTAGGGGACTTTACTGGATTATATAAATGTGGTCCTGAAAGTCGCTCGTCTCTTAGCAACGTGGAAAAGTCAGTAGGTTTTTCGACTGACATTATTGGAACAACATGGAGGGCTGAATATAATTTTAATATGTCTACATTTATTTTTACGTAGTCAAATTCTTTTTGATTTACAAGAACGTGTTTCAGGCTAAGGGGTATAAATAATGAATGGAAACTTTCTCAAACTACACTATTTCTGATTTCCTAGAAATAGAAATAATTACTTTACGGAAAGTAAAAGACCAGTAAATAACTATTGACTGGTATCTGTCATTAGAGCATAGACGCTTATTACTTTAACTCACTTGATTTCTATTTGCTTTCTTTTTCAGGCATACCGAAAAAAGAATTGTATAGCTGCTTTGCTCACCATCTCATGGAAAATGAACCACAGTATAGTATTGAACAGCTGGATCACGCTTTAAATTTGGTTAGTGTAGACCACATCTTAACTGGTTGTCTCCTTGCTCTTAACGAGGAAAAAGAGGTGAGCTGACAGGATATGAAATCATTACATAAGAATGTTATATTTTCATGCATATGTTAGTAATTTACCTTATCCGTACAACCAACTTTTTTCGGGCCAAATTTTTACTCCCACCACCTTTTGAATATTGCAAAATATAGCAGCTCTTATTTAATGATTCTATGCTCTTGATTACCCAGTAATAGTTTAAAAGAAAAATATTGCCTTCTTTTTTAAGTCCACCGTTGAAAAACCTATTCATTCATTTGTGGAAATGCTCATTTTTCTATGTAATACACAATGATAGTTTTGATTGCCTAACTTCAAATTTGAATGCAAAGAAAACGAATGGACTCAAACGTAATGAATTATGTGGCGATTGTCTTCTTTTAACTGCATCCTACTTTTGACAAATTTTGTTCCTAATTCTAGTTACGTGCTCGTGCACCATGTGAACTGACGATAGAGATAATTTAATCATTTAGCTACCAACTTTGCTGTAGTAAGTCATAATTTTGCTAAAAACTGAGCCGACCTTGCTAGTTTTCTTCTACCAATAGAAAAGTAATTAGTAAACGTATAAATTTAATGTCAGAAAGTATATCTTGTCAATCATATCTATTCCTCTAAAGGTAAAATTGACTTCATCAGAACATACCATGAGGGAAAAACCATTTCCTCTCGACAATATCGAAGAAACTTCATACTTCGACAGAAATGAAGAATCAGATGGACAGTCGAAGAACTCGGAACCTCTAGTATCGACTATGGCTAACATCACTGATGATACGACAGACGAAAAGGAAGCTCTACATAGTGAAAGCCAAAAACCACTGAAGAAAAAAAGTAAACTAGGTAGATTTTTATGCATGCCCATGCGCTCATCTAAGAAGCACAAAAAAAAGAATGCCGTTTAGCCTTCAATTGTCTGCGGCACTAGTTGTGATCAGTTCAAAGCATAAGTATCAGCTTGCCAAAGCACAATAACCACTACGGCAGATATTTGACCAGGGAATCTTTTAACCAAAAAGTAAGCTAAGGAACAACACTGGCAAATGATGGGCTTTTTACTTGTTTCACCTGTGACATATCCCCCTGCATGTTGTGCATATGTATGTAGATTAATAAGTACATTGAACACCCATTTATCCAATTAGTAACCTTGTGTCAAATAAGAATCGTTTTCTTATCTACAAAGCAACCCAATAATACAGTGTTTTTGCCAGATATCAGTTATGTTTGGTCATATGCTACCAATATCTTCTTCCTATCGCAAGAAAACCGCTTTATTGGTTGGAACTAGCACTGATAATTTTCTTTATTGCACTCCTTATTAAATGGAGATTATTGCTTGAAGCCAGTACCCTCGCTAAAATTTCAGTACACTTCAAAAGCTCCAGTCTTTAAGCGTCTAGTATTTATTACATAGAGAACACGTTATCAGCCTATAAAGGCAATAATATAAATATTTTATAACATACGCTAATGTGATCAGGCTTAAAAACCAGAAAACCAGAAAAAGAGAATACCATCAGCATTAAATGAAGCCAACCCATCTTTACAAAAATGCAATGCTGATTTTATCATTGGTCATTGCTTAGATAGATATAGTTGTCAAGTGTTAGTTGAATAAAAATTTTAATTTAATTTTTTTTAATCATAAAATTGTTCATCGTAATACCAATTCTTTTATGGAGGAGAACATAGGGAAAGTTAACTTCTTATTAAATTATTAATTAGATATCAATTACAAGAACTGCTGTGCAAACTGCATTAATTTTCATTATAAATGAATTGTGTACGCTCACGTTTACAATGTATACTTTGATCGTTAACTTATGGTAAGCATCAGGAGTGGGATAATTTTATGCATGTTGTAGCTGTCGTTTTTTTATCATGGGTGGAATAAGGAAAACTGTGCAAATGTTCTAACAAACACTGAGCTTTTTTGTAGAAATATCTCGATAACAAGGGCGTCTAGCTGTTCCTTCTACCTTAACTAAATTTGACTGAACAGAAGACTGCTAAGTCGTGTCAGAAGCTAGGGGTTTTATTTTGTCATTTGAAGACTATTAAGCAAAACATATATACATACATAATTATGTAGTTGTTGTAACTTTTATAGAAAGAAAGGATATAGGACTCTAGGGTTAGGAAATACTATAGGAAGACGTCATTTTATTTGTAAATATCAATACATGTCAGTGATTAAAAATTAATATTTGTTTTAGCAAAGTGTGAACAATGCTGTATTTGAACATATTCTTGAGGGCCATGATGTATACTTAATAATTGCAAACATGCTTTTTCTTAACACATATGGTTGTAATACCTTTGAGGATTTCTACTCTTTTGCTCCAATGTTCTATCGTCCAATTGTAGATATTGTAAAAAGCGAATTTTACTCAATACAATTCAAAGTTACATTATGATTTTCCTGCTACTACAGAATGACGCTGAAGAATAAAAGAATTTCCTATTAAGGGCTAGGTCTACTCAATGGTTTAAATCTCAGACCACACACAATCCTCCTTGAACTGCAAATTTTAGAAGTACAGGGATTAAGATTGTAGGGTGAATGTTTTTATGAATTTTAGCACTTACGTCTTTAGAATATCTGGAAGCATCAGGGGTGTTTTTTTAAATCTACTAATTCTCTCCTTGTTTATATTACAGATAGATGCATGAACAAATGGATGCATACAGTTGTGTTTTTTCTATGGCCATACATGTAAATGTATTTGTACAAACTTATGTAGTAGTATTTGATTGAGCACGCAAGTACCTTTGTTGAGTTGCTTCAACATGAAAAGGCAAAATTAATGTGATATTGGAATCAGGACTTAACGCCATAAAATGACAGGCTGGTAGAAACAGCCCACAAAACTAGAATGCATACAGAAAATCAATATTTAAACTTGCGACAAAAAAATAGGATACAGTAAGATGACAGAGCTAGACAATCCCATTTGATGAAATTAGAAAAAAGAAGACGGATTGAAAGATTTTCCCTCCCTTTTTAATTTTACATTATTTTCATACACCTCCACAGCACAAATAAATAACTGCAGTGCACCTTCCACTACTACGAGAAACCATATTTTCTTTTGATACAAATCTTTTTCTTCCAACTATTTTTCTGCATACTTAAGACTTCACATTATATTGTCAATGAGTAAAACACCTACGCGAAATATTTAAGGACATATTTTATAACAACTATGCTTTTTCATTTGTGTTTACGTTTGTTTCTTTATTCAATAGCACCTGTATTTAGATAGATGTACATCCATCCTCAGCGTCCTTCAAGCAATCCAGTTCCTCCACAAGGACATGCCGTGTATTTCCGTGAGTAGCAGCCTGCCTACTTTTGAAATTGAGGTATCCAAGAGCACACACTAACCTTTTGATCCTATTTTATTGGGTCGCTACCATTGAGCGCTTTAAAAGTATAGGGACACAAAAAATGTGCTTAATTTGCAATTTTTTTTCTATCTTTGCCAGGCTTTATAACCAAAGGCATCTGGATTTCTTCCTCATTCTCATCTTTTCCTCATATTATCACCTCGTTTACCCTGAAGTGTCTGATAGCTCTTTCTCGTGCCCCCACCTTTTCCACTTCATGGATAGAATGACATATGACAAAACTCGCTATCACTTATAACTTTGTATAAAGACGTAAATAGAAGTTTGGGTTAGTTTATCAGGAGCAGTATCAAAATTCTGTTTGAGTTTGAGCACCAGTATCACACAGCTGAATTGATCATTTTATGGTACAATCATACAATTAAAGACCATTAATATATTGGGATGATACAAATCAATACACTCACCTTTCATATGAGAGGTTATTGTACAAAATTTCTTCCAATACTGCCTATATTTTTTCAATACCAAGGCAACAGTTCCTAGGTAGAGTTGTAGACAAACTATAACATATATTCGAAGGCTCATAAAAATTTTAAGTCTCCATTAAATTAGATGTTTTGAGGTAATCTGTTGCAGTTACTAGTAATCCTCAAGATCGTTAAGACTAACCAGACTATATATCCTCTGAATGATGCAAAGGTCAAAAGGGAAAATAAGAGTGAAAAAAAGGACAGGAGAGCATAAATTGTAATTCCTAAAGTTGTTTGAGAGTATGAAAAAAAATTACCAAAAAGAAGGACACTTAATTCTATAAAGCTTATTTGAACTCAAAAACGTACAAACTTTCAGATAAAGCGATAACAAATCAAACACCATCTGAATTTAGCTCCGGTTCAAAAATATTAGTTTGTTGATGCTGGGGAAGAAACAGTGTGGTGGAAGGGAAATGCGAGTAACCAAAATAAGAGGAAGGCGAGTTAGCCATTTTTGCTGACAGAATAACCCGTGGACTTCAAATACTTAGAGGAATTCGGTTTTGAGATTGTTCAATCCCTGGACGTCACTTAAAATACGAAATTTTAGGCTCACATAAAACGCTTTTAGACAAAATGTTAACACACAACTGAAGTAATGCCATTCTGATTGATCACATACATGGTATTAATAGTAAAAACTTTGTAGCTTATCAAGTCACACTATAAGCCTTTTTCACTCTCAAAATCCGATTTTTTGCAAGAGATTTATCCGATATATGTTTGTGTTCATTTTAAACATGGTATTCTGATGTGTTTCCTGGAATCCAAACTAGATGTTTTCCTTAATGATGCCACTAGCCAAAAGGTTCTGAAAAGCGCTTACACTTGATTGGACTTTTACTCATATTTGAATCGAATGAAAATTTCAAGTTATGCATTGTAGATGTAGAGAACTGAAACCCCTTATAGCCTCCTGCATTGTACAATAAGATTTTAGAATAGTTTCAAAGACAGATTCGAAAACCTTCACGGCATTCATTTTTTGACGTGAGTAACAGCTGTTTTGTGCAGATTGAGGACGTAGATTCATCTTGTAAAAAGGTTACCTTTAATGTACAAAACGACTCTTCCTCCAAGACTTAATACCAGATAAATACACAGATTATGTAGTTTTAAGTGAAATTGTAGAGGAATGTTCATTAGCAAGTTTATTTGGTTTGGGAAAGTAGTTTCCCTTTGCAACTTCATTTCTAGTTAAATGTTCTTTTAGTGCCTTATTAAACCTTATCAGCACGAAATTCAACTGGTTTAACGTTACTGGTGGAGGAGATCTCAGGCTGACCTTAACAAGCATTCAGTCATACATACAAAAATTTATTCTGTTTTCAGCACACCAGTCACAAGTCGATCATCAGGCTCATAATCATTTACTTCAATCATTCAACTGTGTCCTTAAAAGTGACAATAAAACTCAGTGGTTCTTAAGAAATGTATTATTATTACTATTATTATTATTATTATTATTATTATTATTATTATTATTATTATTGGATTAACTAACAATACAATTTCCATCCTATATATCAAATTATAAGATACTAATGAAAATGATAAAGTCAGCCATTATCATCCAGTCCTGCTCACGGTAGCTTATGAGTAACAATTTTTGTTAGCTTCACATAAGACACCTTAAGTCAATATTTTCTTCTCTCCATCTTCTAAGGTAAGATCTGGTCTCCTCGCGGTGCAGTTCGTTCTCATTCGGTGTTCCCAATCCCAATACACCTTTTTGCCTTCATTCTCTAACACTTTACCTTTTTTCCATCTCTGGGTGTACCACTTCGTTCTTTCTGGAAGTAATCCTTTCTCTATTGCCCATTTGACTGCCAAAACTTTGAGTGCATTGTTGTGTCGTTTCGCGTATTCTGATCCTGCAAGCTTTTTACATCCAGACAGGAGATGCTGTATTGTCTCTCGCTGTTCTCCACACAACCTACATTTATTAGTATCAATGAGTCCTCTTATCTTCTTCCACGCTCTTGATTCCACCATCTGCTCCTGTAAAGTGAATATTGATGCCGTTTTTCTTGGATCTGTATTGCACTTTAACCATAAGTAATCTTCCTTCTAGTATCTCAATGTAATCTCGCTCTGCAGTGGTTTCTCTGCTAACCTTATTTCGCGGTTTCCTTTTTGTCCTAAGTGTAACTGCTTCTTCAGCTTTTTCCACCCCTCCTTCCAATCATCAAATCTCTCTTTACAAATTGTTACATGTCCTTCATCAAATCTATATCTACAGCCACCATTTTCACTGCTGCTTCCGCATCTCTCGTTAATAAGGAATGCTCTTTATTTATTTCATGTTTCCACGCTACCCTGATCCAATTGTCAATCGATGTTGCCATATAACATGCTAATCTTGTTTTGGTCTCGTCATACACGTCTTTGAAACTTGTGAGCCCTCTTCCACCATCACACCTTTTTGCGTATAATCTCTCATCACTTGTTTGTCTTCCATAAAAAGCTTCTCTCTGCAGAACACTTTTCACAATTTTATCTAGTTCGTCTATTTCTCCTTTTTCAAGAGGAACTACATTCATCACATACTATGCCACTGGTAGTACACGGCAAATTATAGCTTTCATCAAGTTTTGATCATTTAGGTTAAGTCCTACTAGGTGGTCCATTCTCTTTCGGATTTCTTTCTTCACTCCTCCATTACTCTTTTTATATCAATTTTATCCGCTTGTTCACACCCAGAAATTTGTAAATTTCATTTGTCGGGGTGAAAGGCGTCCATCTTTTCTTCCAACACTGTTAACTCATCTCCTTTGAGCATTTTCCGCACATTTGTTTACTCAATAGCAAGCTTCAGTGTCCATACTCGCTTTTACTATAATCTCGTTGACAATCTCGAGTTTTTGGTGGCTTTCCTGGTAGATCTTCAAATCATCAATAAAAAGACTAGGTGCTCTTTTTACTCTTTCGCCATCTTCGTTTCCCATTTTGAAGCCATCAGTTTCCTCAATCAGCATTGCCACTGGAACTTCTGTCAGACAAAATCCAATTGGCGAGAAACTGTCAACTTGCAAAAACCCCTTCTTAAAATTTAT
>RDPX01000183.1:1329674-1340992 GCA_003991215.1 Morbakka virulenta | reverse complement strand
AATATAACTACCAAAATTTGCTAGTTACAATTGAAAACAAGTTTCGCACTTTGAACAGTCACTATTACACAAAAAAACAAATACAAAATAAAATCATTCATCTGTGTCTTGAATGAGATGAGATAGTACTTTTCTGACTGTGGTCTTACTGTCCATAAGGATCATTTCCTTCATTTCGTATATAGTCTTTTGTATCCTGTGTCTACTCTCGAAAGTCATTCCCATGTCTTTCGCGAATTGACGCATTCCGCCACCGAGAGTACCAATTATAATTGGTACTCAAAGTCACAACCATAACATTGTATCCTGGACGTCTCTCTCTCTCTCTCTTGTTTCGAAGGCCAGTTGCCTGTACTTTGTCATTTTTTCCAATCGCTTTGTTCCGATAATTTGTTGCTGTGGACAAGCCATATCGCAAATCCAGATATTCTTCTTTTCTTTATCTTCTAAAATCAGGTCGGATCTCCTTGCCGTTGTGGTTTTTCGCAAAATGAATTCGAAATCCCAAACAGGTTTTCCTCGCTCGTTCTTCAACAGCCTTTCTCATTCCCATCGCTCTTTGTACCATATCACGTTTTTGCCTATCAGTTCGTACTTCTTGGACCAGTTGACTGCCACAATCATTAACGCTCTGTTGTGTCATCTAGATATTCACTTTGTGCTAGGGCCTTACACCCAGCAACAGTATGTTCAACGGTTTCATCCCTATTGTGACAAAGTCTGTATTGTTTATCTGGGGCCAATCCTCTCGACACCTTTCAAGATTTTGTCTCCATCATCTGTTCAAGCATTTTCATGATTGATGACGTCTTTCTACCATGCAATTTCTAATTCAACCATGAATGACACTCTTCTTCTTGGTCTCGATAAACTTAGCTCTGCTGTTTCTTGGTCTTGTAGGTTTCGATCCTCTTGGACTCTTTTGCTTTCTGCAAATTGTTCTTCACTTTCCGCCACGTCACTTGTATTCTATCGCCTCGTCAATCACCTCCTTGTCCAATCGCATCGAGTCATATTCAAAACGCAGCCTTATTCATACCTCGTCCATTGTTGATATCGATTCAGACACAACAGCATTTTGTTCTTCATTCTAATCTCCTCGCCATGCTGCTCTGATCCATCTGTTGGTCGACTTTGCCATATAACATGTTACTCGCAATCTCGCTTCCTTGTATGCATCTCTAATTGATTTCAATCCTCTTCCTCCTCTTTCTTTTTTCAAGTATAATCGTTCGTCACTCGCTTGTCTTCCCAACATGTGCTTTCCTCGCAGCTCCTTCTTGATAATTTGGTCTAACTCCTTCAATTCAGCTGTCGTAAATTTTCACATTCATCACACAAGTTGCAACTAGTATGATTTTCATATTGATAGCCATGATGAGATTAGGATCATTCAATTCGTTTTTTGTCAGTATCTTCACTCTCTTAGTTACTTCGTCCTTTACCCTCATCTACACATCCTTCGTCTTGATACCATCCGCTTGCTCGATTCCCTAAAATTTGTAGATATCATTTTCATCTGGGTTCATCGTCTTCATTCTCTCCTCCAACATCTTCAATTCATCTCCTCCAACCATCTTTTCATTTTGAAAAATGATTTCATCACATTTTGATACTCCATAGCAAGCCCCTGTATCATGACTAGCTTGCACAATAATGTCGCTCACAATCTTCAATGCATTATGGATTTCTTGATACACTTTGAGGTCGTCAATAAACAAACTATAAGTTCTTTTAACAACACGATTACCAGGTTCACCCATTCTATATCCCTTTGCAATGTTGCAGTAATATGTAAACCGGAATTTTCGTGATACAGAATCCAACTGGAGAATAGCTGTTTCCTTGACGAAATCCACATAATTTCCGTATCCACCTATTTGTCACCTTTTCACTATCATTCCAAATTTCCAATCTCGTTTTCCATTTACTCATTAAATCCACAATCAATCTTATAACCTTTCTCGGTATTCCAATCCAATCATAAACACGAATCATCCAATCGTGGTGTACTTTGTATTACGCCTTCTTGTAACTGTAACATGCTACTACAAGATTACGATGATGTTGCTTAACTTCTTCCATAATGCATCTATCGATTATGAGTTGTTCCACCGTACCTAACACCCCTTCTACTACTCCAAGCTATCCTTTGTCCAAAATCTCATTTAACAGTGGGTGCTCTCTCATGTTCTTAGTTACCAAGCCTGTCATGATTTCATGTGATGTACTCAGAAAGTTAATTGGACGATAGTTCTTTTCGTCACTCAGGTTCTTTGTCTTGGATGGTAGTACTGTTCTCACCGATGGCCACCATTTTGGTATCCTGGATGTGTCATCGTACCGGCCAGTGAATGATTTTTCCAACGCTGTCTATGCCGGTGTAAACTTCTTCCACCAGACGTTTTGGATGCCATCTATTTCTGAAGCTGTCCAATTCTTCCTTTTTGCTGTTTCTCTTCTGAGTTTTTCTTCAGTGATTTCAAACTGGATGACGATGTTGACTTGTTTACTCAACTCTGCCTTTACTTCTTCCATACTTGGCATAATTGGTGTCGATTCATCCTGATCCCAAACGCCTCCCCAGAACTCGGCAAACTTCTCCATCGTACGAAAGAAGCTCTTCTTGTCTTCCTGAAACATGATGTTGTCCATCTTTCTTTTTCCTTTTTCAATATATTTGTCAAGTTTCACTGTCTTGTATCGTAGTTTGTCAAGCCATTGTTCTTTTATTACTCTCAGATTTCATGAGGTCAATTCTTTTCCATTCATGTTTGTTCGTAATCGTCAGATGATTTTTTTCTCCTTTTTTGTTGCTTTGCTTTGTTGCTTTCGTCGATGTAAATCATTTCCCGCTCTTGCTATATCGTGTGTCAACCTTTTCATATCAGCTTTCAGCTTGCCTTCTCTTCTCTTTCCACACTTTGCTTCTTCTGGCTCTTCTCTGGTTCACTTTTTTCGGCTTCACTCCCA
The DNA here is from genome assembly GCA_003991215.1 of Morbakka virulenta. Lineage (NCBI taxonomy): Eukaryota > Metazoa > Cnidaria > Cubozoa > Carybdeida > Carukiidae > Morbakka > Morbakka virulenta. Next base: position 1,338,019 of record RDPX01000183.1, on the reverse strand, counting down.
TCGTATACGCAACAGCTTTTCCCATGGCATATACCATATCGGTAATCTTGGGTATGGTATCAGTATTTTGAAGGTACAAATCCAAAATTTTATTTGCTCTTTCCTGGGTCTCAGCATCAATCTTTACCTTTGACAGTTTTCCTCTCGGCTCCATATGGAATGCCATAGAATGATTCAACTGCTTCAATTCCGAACTGAAAAATCGTTCACATTCTTTATTCTTCTCCGTCAATTCCACTTCTGTCTGCATCTCTACTTGTACGTCTATCTCATCTCCATCAGCCTCTGCCATATTCAGCTGTACTTCATCGTTTCTTACAAACAGTTCATCACCATTGCTTTCCTCTCCTCTTTCATTCCTCATCACAATTTCGGCTCTCTGGATCTCTCCTCTTTGTCTCGCCAGTATTAGGTTTCTCAACTTTGGGTCTTTCTTGAATCGAGCAGCGTTATCTCGAAATTTCTGCCAACTTGCCAATTGGTATTCACAGAATTTGATATCCCACCTATCTTTTACACGTTTTATAAATCCTTTGCCATTTGCACGTTCCTCTTCATCCAGTATCACCAACAGAATTTTCATCTCTGTTGTCCATAATAAACTTGCATTTGGTGTCATCGGTTTGGGGTTGTACTTCCACTTCGGTTTGATTGTCAACTGGACTTCCCCATCCTTTCTTCTTAAATCTCTTTGTATTGTCGATTAGATTTAAGAAAAGTATTCTTAAAGTCATGTAGCCAATCAGCATGACTGTTATGTACTTGTTCTTACCCCCAAATTCCTGACCAAAATTGTTGAGCCTCAATTGGATCAGGAATTTCGCTTTCTGAGTCACCTTTGCTTTCTAAATCTCGGTAGAACTGACCTTGATTATTTCTGAAAGTTCTATTCTGTTGGTATTGGCTTGTGCGATTGCTGTACCGCTTGATTTTTCCGGTTATAGCTTTAATTCTCTGTTTTACTTCCTCCCTCACAATGACTTTTGCTTGATCTTGTATTTTATTTGAAGCCGGTTTTTTGACCTAGGTTCTAATCTGTTTTCTTCGATGAGACTATTAATAAGCCCAAGGTCTTTATTAAGTTCTTTTAACTTTATCGTCCAGTCTCTTTTTTCACCATGCTTCTTTCCCTTTTTTCCTGGTTACCAAGTTGTTTGTTACAATTACAGCACCAGCATAAAAAAGATCAATAACTTCTGAGATATTAGAAACTTTACTTTTTCATAGTAAAGAGTTGACCTTATTGAGTTCAGTGGTAATCTTGGCCTTTTGCATTCCTCTCAAAGGTGGTAGCCGTTCCCTAGTATTGTTCAAGACTATCCTAATTTTTTGGAGCATTTGTTTTTCTTCGTCACTAAGCGTACAACCAGGTATTTTCTTAGGGAACTCAGAACTGTGATCTATGTCATCTGACATGCCACAACCGTCAGGGGTGTTATCAACAATTCCCTCTGTATTTTCAGGTTTAGAGTTAACATTAAGGTGGATTCCTTCTTCTGATACAATCACCGTATCACGCAATAACCTATCCTTCTTTTAAGCCACTCTATAGCTTTTTCCGGACTATAAAATCGGTATGTAACCAGGATTTCAAGTCCATATCCACCTCCACTATTTACTCTTTTACCAGTAACTTCTGCTTCCAGGGAACAACGAGGAATTGTTAGAAATTTGGATACCTCTTTTGAAATAATTTTTGGGATGTGTCCAACGATGGATTTCTCCCCGTTACTCCCCAGCTTCTTCTTGTAGTGATGATGAATCAGATATTGATGATACTAACTCAACAGTAAAATCAACAATGACAACTACTGACGCTTTAAATAGCCTTGAAGAGCTGCTTCTGTTTACTCGAAGTCAAAATGATGAGCATTTGAGTGGATTAATATCTGAAGCGATTAGTAAAGTTGAAAGCTTGAAAATAGGTTCATATAAGCAAAGTAAAATGTTTTCATTTTTTAAGAAAACATAAGTAGACATACGTATGTGCTTAAAAAAGCATGATGATTGTTTTTATTAGTGCCCTAATCCTTGAATTAAGTCTTAAAACTAACTTAGAAGCCCCTACATAGCCTGTATTGCAGAAGTTTTGCCTGAAAAGGACAAACCTCTTTATAACGGACACCTCTCTATAGCGGACACTTTTTCCCGGTCCCGATGGTGTCCGCTATACACAGGTTTCACTGTATAACTTTAGAGATGACAAGTATAATGTATACATATACTCTAACTTATAACGTTTCAATAAAGCCGTCAATGAAATCAAATAGGTTTCTCTCTCCCACTTCGTCTTCAGGGGAAAGAAATTCTATGTTGTCATCAATAACAAACGACTCGTCTTCTTCTTCTGGTTCAGCTGAAGAAGAAGACACTGTCAACGTTACTGACCGCAGGTGTGGTTGATGCGTCAATCACTGATGGTGGTGGAACGTGATAGTTTCGAGACCTTCAGGCTTAATTTATTTGTCATCAGAACCATCTGCGGCAATTAAGAAACCTGTTGCAGTCCAGCAGCTTTTTCTCAGTTTGTTGTACCGCTCACCATTCAAGGCATTCCACGCTTCACCAGCCCAGAGTGTGTCAATACACGCCTTTCTTTTGCGCTATAGGGTTTTTTATTACCGAACCATCTTTCCGCGTTATCTTCGATGTCCAACCACTTCCTGTGTTCGATAGCAACCAGGGACTTTAAACAAGCAGCATATCCAGCATCTGCTGTTTTGTTAATGACCGTAATGCAGTATCATCAGCGAAGTCGAGGTCATCAAGCTTCGTTACAAACGTCCACCTAATACCCTTTCCTCCATTTCCTATAGTTCTTCTCCGGACNTCTCCCACTTCGTCTTCAGGGGAAAGAAATTCTATGTTGTCATCAATAACAAACGACTCGTCTTCTTCTTCTGGTTCAGCTGAAGAAGAAGACACTGTCAACGTTACTGACCGCAGGTGTGGTTGATGCGTCAATCACTGATGGTGGTGGAACGTGATAGTTTCGAGACCTTCAGGCTTAATTTATTTGTCATCAGAATCCATCTGCGGCAATTAAGAAACCTGTTGCAGTCCAGCAGCTTTTTCTCAGTTTGTTGTACCGCTCACCATTCAAGGCATTCCACGCTTCACCAGCCCAGAGTGTGTCAATACACGCCTTTTTTTTGCGCTATAGGGTTTTTTATTACCGAAACATCTTTCGGCGTTATCTTCGATGTCCAACCACTTCCTGTGTTCGATAGCAACCAGGGACTTTAAACAAGCAGCATATCCAGCGTCTACCGGCTGCCAAAGATCGGTCGCATCGGGTAAACCATACCACAGTAACCGATTTGCTCCAGACACGGCTTCTTTGAAGTCATTTTGCATTTGACCTGTCAAGTTATCCAGTAACAAAACAAACTTGGATAAGCCCTGTTGCAAGAAAGGTGAAAGTGATCTTGTAAACCAGTCTATACAATCATACTGGTTTAACCAGGCATTGTCTTACCAAACACATCGACTTCGGGGTGGCAGGCAAGCTTTTCATCGGCTGAAATTCTTTTACCTTTACCACGGAAAATCACAGCAAGCTTTGATTGCTTCCCCTGTGGTCTGAATGTAACTTGATATGTGCATTGACGTTTTTCCAATCCTGCACCAGGTTGTGCTATCCAGGTATTGTGCGTCGATCCTTATTTTGGTGGTACATACTGGTATATGCATTTCCCATGAACGACGAACGGAAGAGGTGATTGATCTACTTTAACCTTTTGTGTGGTTTATCTTGTCTCCACTTTGTATCATATGTTGGATCTTCTGCACCAGTTCGGATGCATTTTTCCCTTAAAGTTGCATGCCATTTCATCAATGCTGGATTTTTCTCCTTCTTGTGTTTTTTCTTGTTTCTTTGTTTTGACCGCATCCTGATTTGATGTCTTTGTAGGAACCACAAGACAACATGAGCTTTTATTTCAACTTTTGGATCGATCTCTGTCTGTAATTTGCGTGCCTTACTCCAAAGCCAGGCAAAATTCACTAGGTGACCCTTCGACCTTGCCGACTAAAATTTGTTCAAAAGCTTATCATATAAATCGATATACTTAAACGCTTTTCTACCTTTGCGAAAAAGGTTTACCGTGTTCTGATGCCGCGTCTTGCATAATAGATCGTTTGTTCTTCAACCATCGAGAAATTTGGGATTGCGTGATGCCATATTTCTCTGCTACACTTTCTTGAAGCTCTCCACTTTCGTAGTCGCATATTGCAGCTGCCTTGTACACGGCTGTATACTGCTTTCTTTTTTTCCATGAGTTCTTGCTCGCACCTAAACTCTTGGCTTCTGCCGCTACCACACTGTTCACCATTTGATCAACAACCTCCTTAACTTGAAACGATAAAAGTTCATCATAATCAGCTTTGTTCTTTTTTTTCTGTGGAGCTTCATTGGTAAAATTATGCATGCTTTTAATATGGAATGCCAAACCTTATCTGCTCTTGAACTGATTGGCGCACTAATTACATTGAAACAAAACTTTCACTGCTTCAAAAGGCATTTTTACCTCCTGCTCGATTCCATGATGTACAATCTTTTTCTTGAATCCCAAAACAGCTAATGCTGGCTGCTTTCGTTTGTTGACTCTCACTTTTGACATATTTTATTCTAACAACGGTATAGACATAAAATGTATCAGACAGTCAGAACTAACGTTCCTTTTGTTTTGTTTTAAAATTTTAACATTCAAAAAAAGTTTTCGAATGCGAATAGATTCGAATTCTTAATTCTATTTACTAAATCATTGTTTTCACGTTTCATAGAATCTTTTCCTAGGAATTATCACACTTTGTAATGTTTTGTAAGCCTTAGAACTAAAAAAAGACACTTGAAAAGTAAAAACCAAGGCTGGGAAATATGCTTAGCATATGCTTAAGAAAATGTCCTATCTGAGCCTAAATATGCTTATGAACGTTATGCTTATAAAAAAAACATGTAATCGAGCGTTTTGGATTTCCCTCAACACCTTCAATGTTTGATTGTATGTTCCCAAGCATTCGTTCTCTCTTTGAGAAAATTCACCATTGTAGTTAACTCGCTGATTGTCCCCATCGTGTTCCTTAAAATTTCTCATTGCGACTTTACATCTTTCACCGATCAATTCAAAGAAAGGTAATGACAATGTGTTTCCAGTGCTTTGTGCTATAAATCTTTCATTCTTTTGGAAACACCAGACTTTTTCTCCATCATATTTCCTGCACCACCGTACATCTGGCCACGCCGTTTTATTGAGCAGTTGCATTCGCTCTAAAGAATTTTTGATAACATATAAAACAGTTTCACTTTTAATGTTAAGTACCTCCTAAACTCCCAAGATATCCTCAGTGGTTGTAAACTGTCCTCTATTTACTGAGCGTACATTAATCCACACTGGTTCTTATTTGATATGTCTATATATTCGTCGGCAATAAGTAGATTAAAGGGGCTTTGCTGGATCAATTAGGGTTTTTGATTTAACACTTGTTTTGCCATAATATCCAAGATCTCGTTTTGATAATCATGATGATTATGGTTCTTGAGATTAATAGAAGTGGGGTCATCTCTGCAAAGGAGGCACAATCGTTGATCGAAATTTCTATTTCCATCACCTCGTTGCAAGGGAAACCCCTGTCGTGCCAAATATTGAATGTTACGAATTAAATATACAAAATATTTCCTTTGTTGAATTCGCTGTGATGAAGCTTTCTTGAATCATCTTGAAAAGGTCTTCAAAAGATTTTGAAGTGATTTCAAAGGGAATAGCAGTTTTTTGGCGTTCTGAATTTTAATCTTGCGTAAAATACTCCATGGCTTTCTTCCAATTACAAAAACCGCAGGAAATGAGGGAAGTTTCTTTTTTGATGCATTTCCAAATTTCTTTTCTGTGCTGGTAAGAGCAAATGTTAAAAGGCCCATCATCTTTTCCTTCTCTATGATGAATAACCCAGCTACATCTAGAAAACTATGAACAGCAAGGGTCTTTTTGTTTACCCATGGTTGTTTTTTCAAAGCATACCCAGGATTTGGAGAAAATGGTGAAATTATTTAAACATCAACATTCACAACGGTGGTGACAGGAGACGTTGTGCTGCTGTTAGCAGAAGTGACCTCAGAAAAAGTAGTAGTGGTGATGTTTTCAATGGTTGCAATGGTGCTAGCTTCGATGCTCGTAATAAAATTTTCAGTTTTAGAAAGTAATTAGTTATTTTTGACTTTTTCATACTTGTGTCTTCGACGATCACTTCACTTGTGTTGTCTCTGCTCCAATATAAATGTTTGATTAAAAATACGGTTTTTCTCAAAACTCAAACTTTTCAAAAATTACGTCATTTTTTAAAATTTAATGACACACATATGTTACCGTTCAATATCTTAGCGTCTATCTAGAAAGATAAAAGATCAGCATTGGATGTAATAACTAATTTGAAGAAACAATAGAATTTCCTGTCTTTTGTTTGAATACCTGACAACCTATGGATAAAATTAAAGTTTTTCTATTAAAGTTTGGCAGATATTCGAAAAATAGAGACATTACGTCAAAATTGTGTTGTTTTAATATTGGAAGAGTGGACATCTTTGTTTATTCCTAGAAACGTGCGATATAAAGTTATGCAGTACATAAAAAAGTTTAAAATAATCTTTTGATTGAATGTGGAAGGGAATGAGCTTGGTTTTGATTGCTACCGAATTCTTTTGACAGTTCTTTTGCGTCGTTTTTGCTTGTTTTTTCTTTTAATTTTTGTTTTTTGCTATTTAGTGAATTATTTGATGGATACAGTCTCCCAAGCCCACCCTCCCCCGCTTTCGCGGGCCCTGAATAACGCGTGATAAGATTATGTAAATGTTGACCAAATTTTCCAACTAGTAATTTTCTTTCGAACATGGTCTACATGTCACTTGGGTTCACCTGACGATAGTAGAATCAAACACATGTAATAGTAATAATGCTAATTAAAAAGTTATACAACCGTTATCTGGTCAGATTTCCACATGCAACTAGTGGTATATTACCAATAGGTTTGAGTTTATTTGAACCGGGTTTAGGAGTTTAATAGTAGGGACACTACACCACTGATTCAATACCAAGCAACAAGTTTACATCTTCTATGGTCATTCAAAGTCGATAGTGCGGTTATGGATTTTCTTGCAAGACTTTTCATTGATCACAAAGAGGCATCATACTCATCGTTCTGCAAGGCAGGCTTTCCCCTTTTTTGAATCAAAATGTTCAAACGACCATCCAGATCTCTGCTTTGGAAGGAGGCCCGTCAAAGGCTGTTTTGATGTTCATCTTTTGGTCCTCGAGGTCCGGCCATGGACACGACAAACAAGGAGGAGGAACCAAAATGTGTTCTGGATCCATATGTGTTGGTTGAATAATTAGCTAGACAGTGATCATGGTCTTCACTACTCACAAAAAGTGACGGGCTTTCATTGATCTCCCCAGTCTTCATTAGAATTTTGAACAGCTGTTGTTGTAACTAATGTTTTGCGGCTTTCAGATGTTCCGAAACGTACGAACGCAGCTTGCACTTCCGCTTCTCTGGTTTTCAGATCTATAATGCCAAGTCCAACATTCCTGACAAAACCTTCTGATATTGAAACCTTCGAAGAGTCTTCCAATGGCTCTTCACTAATGGTGATGCTATCTTGGTTTCTGGCATTTATTTTCAGGACTAAGGATTTCCTGATGTTCGCTTTCAAATCTGTGCACTCCTCGTTCTCCAGCACCCTGTTCGTCTTCTGCTGTTTTGTTAATGACCGTAATGCAGTATCATCAGCGAAGTCGAGGTCATCAAGCTTCGTTACAAACGTCCACCTAATACTCTTTCCTCCATTTCCTATAGTTCTTCTCAGGACACAGTCAACGAGAAATAAAAGCAGTAAGCGAGACATGTTGCACTTCTGCTTGACCCCAGTCTTAATCCTAAACCAGCCTGTGCTGTCTCCCTCGTCAATCCCTTTGGAATACCCCCTCTATATTTCATTTTTCCTTGTACATATCAATATTTGAGCAAGCATAAAGTCGATATTGCTTGGATACTGAAAATTAAAATGGGGAGAATGTTAAATGCATATTTAATGCAAATTCCAAATTAAAAAAAATGGATTTGAATAAAATGCAGTGCTCACTTACATATCCCAGACAGCGAAAAAATGTCGTCTTCTTCACTGCACTTGGTTTATCTTTAGTAAGGGCTAAACATTGTTTAGGTTCCAACTGCATCTGGCCAGCAAATATTTCGGAACAGTAAACAATTCCCTCCTATTACAATCACATCACATCATTCACATCATTCTTTCTCTCTCTCTCTCTCTCTCTCTCTCTCTCTCTCTCCCCCTC
>RDPX01000183.1:1297687-1309970 GCA_003991215.1 Morbakka virulenta | reverse complement strand
AACGAAGAAGCAAGAGAAGAGAATGGAAGTGAGTGAAATGAGGATGCTACGATTTTCAATTGGAAAGACCAGAATGGACTGAGTGAGAAATGACACAGTACGAGAAACGCTGGGAGTGGCCAAGTTGGGAGATAAGATCAGGGAATCAAGGTTGAGGTGGTTCGGCCATGTGATGAGAAAAGATGAGAGTTATGTAGGAAGAAAAGTGATGGAAATGGCCCCACCCGGAAAGAGGAAGCGAGTAAGGCCAAAGAGGAGGTTCTCTGATTCGGTGAACGAAGACATGAGAGTGGCAGGTGCATCAAATGAGGATACCTCTGACTGACAGAGGTGGCGAGCATTGATCCGCTGTGGCGACCTCTAATGACAGAAGCCGAAAGAAGAAGAAGAAGAAGAAGAAGAAGAAGAAGAAGAAGAAGAAGAAGAAGAAGAGCGGTTCAAGCAAGATATGAAAGTTTTGACATTGAAAGACCTGGATACAAAAGTAATACAAAAAAAAGCCTATATAGCTTGCACGCCCTTCCCTTCCCCCTGACCAAGAAAAAGGCCATAAGATAACAAAAAAAACTAAAGAAGTTTTAATCAAAGCAAAAAAGCAAACGCCATGATTGAAGCCCGGAAATATCAAGCCGATAACAACGCGTAAGTCAACTGATGTCTCAAAGTAATACCATAATTATCCTAATTTAGTTTCCCCCTCCCCCCCCCCCCAAATTTAGTGCGCACCCAAGTTTAAACAATTTCTGGCTCTAATTATTTAGTGCGCACCCTTTTTAAAAAATAATTTTCAAGGCACCTAATTTAGTGCGCGCTTTCTAATTTTCTGGGGGTGGGAAATTACTCGAATTGCGTTAGAATTTATTTTCTTGTTTAACGAAAGTTTGTAATATAGAAATAATACTCTAAAACAAAACTATTTTTGTTTGTTGATTCGTTTGTACGGGGGTTCAGTTTTTCTTTCATCACCTCCGTCATTTTTTTGTTTGTATTGCTGGTAGTCGTTCTAACAGGAATCTCAAGCCTACCTTGATCTAACCCTTTTGAGTATTTTTGAACTCCAGTAATTTCGCACTTTAAGTGTCCATCATGCTTAAGGAAAAAGTATATCAGTTTGGTCATAAACTTGGGGATATGACCAACCTTGACTGATTCATCATTGACTGAGGCAATAGCAAATTTGTCGTGTATCGACGACTGTGGATCATCTTCATGTTTAGCCATTAAAACTGAGCGAACGGGTGCTTCCCAGAACAATCTAAAAATATGATAACCTCGAACGCAGCATTCAACGGTCAAGGCAAATTCTTTCTCGATGATAACTTCTATTTCTTCTTGTAATAAGTGTTTCATATGATATTCTGGTAAATTCATGATTACTTAGGCAATCCAATTTCTTTTCAGACTTCCAAAATGATTTACTATTACCAGATATTTACAAAAAGATACAAAGTTATTTATTTTCGCCTATGGAATGTTTGTAGAATTCGAATAGTTTTAAATAGAATATTCGAATAGTTCTGAAAAGCTTCCATTGGATTTTGTAGAGAAAGATTGCTTTCTTCAAAACACTTTTAAAATGGCGCAAACGAGGGTGTCGCAGTTTTTTAAACGAAAGGAAACTGCACAAGTGAAATGAAAACAAACTTCAATTGATATTTTTTGTGTGAAAAATACACACCCATACACCGATGCAGTCGACGATGAAGTAATTTGTTTGGAACCAAAGAAAACAGAAGAAAAGCGACCAGTTCGTAGATCGAGGAAGTATCGTAAACTTGAAAATATGGAGTTAGATATGAATGAATTACATGACTTCAATAAAATAATAAGTATAATAATAATAATAATAATAATAATAATAATAATAATAAGTAGATCAATGGTACAGTGAAGGGTACAAAAGGCTTTACGAAAAACCAATGATTGCAACAAACCCTCGGAAAAAATTCAGCGCTTTTAAAAAGGAAGACATCATAAATTATTATGCCTCTTGCGGAAATTATCGAGAAACAGCGCGAGAATTTAAACTCCAAGATTCTACAGCAAGAAAAATTTGTAAAGCAAATCCACCCGAAAAAAGTAATAAACATGCAAGGTTTCAAGGAGAAAAAACGTGGAAAGGAAATGCTAAGGGTGCAGGACGACTATTATCGTACCCAACTNGACTGATTCATCATTGACTGAGGCAATAGCAAATTTGTCGTGTATCGACGACTGTGGATCATCTTCATGTTTAGCCATTAAAACTGAGCGAACGGGTGCTTCCCAGAACAATCTAAAAATATGATAACCTCGAACGCAGCATTCAACGGTCAAGGCAAATTCTTTCTCGATGATAACTTCTATTTCTTCTTGTAATAAGTGTTTCATATGATATTCTGGTAAATTCATGATTACTTAGGCAATCCAATTTCTTTTCAGACTTCCAAAATGATTTACTATTACCAGATATTTACAAAAAGATACAAAGTTATTTATTTTCGCCTATGGAATGTTTGTAGAATTCGAATAGTTTTAAATAGAATATTCGAATAGTTCTGAAAAGCTTCCATTGGATTTTGTAGAGAAAGATTGCTTTCTTCAAAACACTTTTAAAATGGCGCAAACGAGGGTGTCGCAGTTTTTTAAACGAAAGGAAACTGCACAAGTGAAATGAAAACAAACTTCAATTGATATTTTTTGTGTGAAAAATACACACCCATACACCGATGCAGTCGACGATGAAGTAATTTGTTTGGAACCAAAGAAAACAGAAGAAAAGCGACCAGTTCGTAGATCGAGGAAGTATCGTAAACTTGAAAATATGGAGTTAGATATGAATGAATTACATGACTTCAATAAAATAATAAGTATAATAATAATAATAATAATAATAATAATAATAATAATAATAATAATAAGTAGATCAATGGTACAGTGAAGGGTACAAAAGGCTTTACGAAAAACCAATGATTGCAACAAACCCGGTTTTGATCATGAATGACCTTCATTAACCAGTATCTGCATTAGCTTTACAAAAGAAGGCAAAGTCCCTAAAATTACCTTACAACCCTGATTTTGAAGCGAATAGAAGTTATATCCGTAGATTCAGAGAAAGACATAATTTTTCACTATGTAAGGGAACATCTTTGTGTCAGAGACTTCCGTCAAAGCTTGAAAATAAGATATCATCGTTTTACTCTGAATGTGCGAAGTTTCTTAAGATAGGAAAGTATCTATTTCCTTTACTTGGTAACATGGATGAAACTCGTGTTATTTTTTGACATGGTACCCGAGAGATCATTAGTACCGACAGGTAAAAGGTCTGTTATAATTAGAACTTCAAGTTCCGAAAAGAGACATGTGACTGTCGTCCTTACAGTCGCTGCTGATGGACTTATTTTGCCACCAATAAAGGTAAAACTAATCTAACTATTAATGACATAGTAGCCCCTGAGGGTTTTGTCATCGTTACACAGGAAAAAGCGTGGATGGATGAATCCTTAATGTTTACTTGGTTTGAAAAGATATGGAGATCATATGCTACATAAAAACAAAAGGAACTAGGCTTTGAACGATCCTTAATGGTATGTAATGCTTTTAAAGCACATAAAACAGCAACGAATAACACTAATCTTGTGCTTGTGCTGGTTGTACATCTACGTGCCAGCCGATGTATGCATTAATAAGCCCTTTAGAGATGTTTTACGTAACTTTTGGGAAGACTATGTTGGTAACACTGTTACTAATCACACGGAAACTGAGCAGCAAAGAGAGAGTTTCAAACTTCTATCGCCATCGAAACATGATATCGTTAACTGGATTGCTGAAGGCATTAAATACTTGAAAAATCATCCTGATATGATCAAAAAAGCACGTTGTGCTTGTGGGATCACAACAACTGACCCGAACAAAATAAGGAATGATGAGTTCCTGAAACAAATAATGAACTCTGTAAAGGAAACATGGTCACATGATGAAGAACCACTTGAGGATGAGAATCCTTTCTCATATGTAGAATAGAGATTTAATGATATGATATTGATAATATGATTTATTACTTGGATATGATATTGACAATATGATTTATTGCTTGAACTCAAATTTTACGATTTATTGTTCTCTCCCTTTTCCTTAAATAAAACTGTCCCTAATTGATAGTGTGTACCTGTTTATAAAAATAATTTTGATGGACCTTAATTTAGTGAGCACTTTTATCGAAAATAATTTTTTTTTTATTAATTATGGTGCGCACCCTTGAAAATAATTATTTTTGGCGCGCACTAAATTAGGATAACTACGGTAAGTTATAGATCCGCAAAAATATGTCGATCCTTCACCGCCAAAAAATTCCAGTTATATCCACACACCGTTTCCTGGTGGTTGGAGAAGCATCTCTGGAAAGGTCACCAAGATTTTCTAGAATTCAAGACCTAGTAAGTTGGAAATTCGCCCTAAACACGACGAATCAAATAATGAAAACAGTAACCTATTCACAGACCGATCAAACACTATCTGCTAGACGGTAGTCGCCATCGACAAAAGTCAACGACATACTCGATGTCTCTCTGAGTCTTGTTTAATGCTCATTTCGTACATCGTACCAAATTTTTTCGACATAATATCAACTTTTTTTCGCACAAATAAACAAGTCAAGTTCCATTAAAAATTCTCTAAAACTTATTGTCCTGCTGGCAAGCAAAGCAAGCCCAGCACCAGGCTCAGTTTCCCGCCAAAATCTATGTTTTATTCAGTACCAAGTGGTGAGTCTTCATTCAGCTTACCTTTTGAAGGCGTGGCCTCATCTTTAAAGCTACTATCAGGAAAACTTTGCATGAAAATCTCGGTTGACAACGTACTACTTTTCATATTACAAAATAACGACATACCTAATCTAAGTAATGAGCAGGTACCACCCTACCGGATACCCAGGTAACAGGAGGGGGTACCTAGTAAAATGTGACTTTGAAAGTATTAAATTGCAATTATTACCAGCACAGATTTGAAGTGCGAGGAAGAGAATGGTACAGAAAAAGATCACAAGAGCAGAGCAGAGACGCAAATGGATTAGAAATTAGCTGTAAATAGTGAATTGGAAGAGGGGAGGTGTAGGTGTTTGAGTTTGATTTATAGAGCACTAAATTTTAATTTTTATTTGAAAGATTTGAAGAAAGAGGAGAATCAGGGTAGTATAGAAAGATATGGAATAGGAAAGCAAGCATTGATTAAAGAAGAGGGGCACTTTACTTGGATGTGGCTTAATCTGCAGTTTATGTGTGGGATCTAAATAGTAATTGGGTGGGGACCTCCCGAGCGCACTCGCGCGGGAAAACTTCCCTCCAGCTAATATCTGACAGGCACCAAGGAACAATATCAGTAGGCGGGTCCTATATTCCTAATTTAACGAGTTTTTAACCCTGCAGTAATCACATGCGGTCATCGACTGGCGATTAGTTAGATTAAACGTTTAATAGAACAATCTGCTAAAAAAAAACACTTTCTTGATGAACTGATTATACTCCAGTTTTAATTTTTATTAAATCAAGTGATGCTAGAAAATAAAGCAATCACAATAGTCAGCCGAAAAAAACCAGCAACACCAGCCTTTGTAGAGTAACCTTTTTTCTTTGCTGTGCTGTATCAGTTAATCCTCGCACCTTCAATCTTATGCGGAAGTAAAAAATTTCAATAAATCTATCCTGTCCTTAGTATGGGCCTTATTGTACCACTTGGAAAAAATCTTCCTAAAAATGCTCCGGTGTTCCATAACTAGATGATGCATTAAATGACTGACCACAAACTAAGTAAGAAACAAATAATATGTCCAGTGAAACTTAAATTTCCGTTTCGGATTTTGGTTATCAAGATTACTATGCAACAGATCAACCACCTCATTGGAAATCTTATTTTCAAACAGGACACTTGTATCATACATAAAAAGGACCAACCTTTGTCTAAATAGGGCAAAGACCAGTAACAAATAAATAGCAATTATAAACAACAAATACTGAAAAAATTAGTAACAAACCAATTTCAAGCATCAAGACGGTGCAAATTATGGGTCTTTGTTACTGGTCTTTGCTTAATTATGTTTTGCAAGTACTGTGAATCACCAAGCGCTAAACATATGAGACTATGAAAGGACGTAAAAACCATAAATATACCACCTACTTTTTTCAGAGCATCGACTTTCTCTGATTCATTTCCACTAACTAGTCTTTCTTTCAATCGATCATGTACAAGCTAACCAAAGAAAACAATTCACTCTTAGATCTCATCCATCAAGTAAATTATTGGAAAAAGTAAAAAATTACAATAATACTTAAAAAATATTTTTCTTCTATTTAAAAATTCTTCATTATTAGGGAGAACGTAAGCGAGTGTGTGTGTATCCACGCCTGCATACGTAAGAGAGTAAGAGGCCGTTGTATACAATATAGAAGAAAAGCAACTATATACAACAATATATCATTAATCCTGTCCGTTAAAGGACAGTAATCAGTCGACAGTCTCGCAAGTTATCGATTCTTAGAAAGAGACAACTGATAGAGATATACCTGGGAGGCTTACCAGGCTCAAGGGGAAAAAAACGTTAAAAAAATAATGTATCGCTTCCTTGCCCTTTGTTAACCAATTTCAAGTACTCGGCTTTGCCAAAGTCGGTACGGTAGCAGGCTTGGTTAGCACTGTGAATAAAAAACTGATGCATATTTACTATCTTTATGATACATAAAACATAGAATAGTCTCCTTCTAAAAGACCCTCTTTGCCAAGCCCATTATAAAATATGGTATTTGGCTACTTGATGTACTTTTATAACACAAAAAATTAATTCATGCCAATACATGCCAACACAGCGCTTTTATTCCCATTAATATTGCGACGCTAATTACAAAACTGGCAAAATGTAGCTTTTAAAAGCTGTTAAGGTTACAGCTATACGAAATCAATACGACCTGGATAAAACAAAAATGTGACAGTCTGATCACCAGGTTTCTTCGACAATGAAGATGCACCCAGAAGCATATATCCCACACATCAAATTTTAATACAAAAAGCTGGGTATGAGCTTTAGTCTACCATCGAAATTATATGATTAAACTAAAGCAAGTTATAGATCAAAATTAAGGAATTCTAAAGACACTGAAATGATGGTATTTTATGTTAAAACACAATAAGACCATCCAGACTGACGTGTTTGTGTAGAACGCCAGAAAGTCTGCTGCGCAATCTAGCGGGAAAGCCGTAGCCTTAACCAAAGCAGGCGTTGAAGATACCAACTGGGATCAATCCCTTACTCTACAAAAACAATGTCTTTTATAAAATTTCTGGTCGAAAAATGTCAAGTATCATCGCTAAACTCGAGACACAACTTAACTACCAAACGTCAGAAAAACATTTTTTCATTTCTTCGTCAGCACAGATTTTCGCCTTATCGCCTAAGAAAAACTTAAAAACCTGGAACGTATTACGTGAAGAAATTTGCCTACTATGTAACATGAAGTCTCAAACACAACATCATATAATGAATAACTGTAACTCTGCTTCCAACCAACAACCATACTCATGGCGTCATAATTTAGTTTTAAACTTCTACATCTCCCATTAGAAGGTCAAATAGAATCTAGGTTGACACCCCTTGCTTTACCAAGACCGAGCAATTACCCGACAATGCCCAAAGACCCCATAAGGTAACGACATGCATTCGACGTTCGTGTTATATTTTCAACGGAAGAAACAAGGAATGAACTTTTCCTGACTTTCTACTCAAACTAAATTATATGGCATCTTTCTCTGCATTTTCCTGTCCTGTGTTGAAGTTATCACAGAAGAAATAACGCTTGTAAAAAAACGAAAAATTTTTAAAAGAAAAGATATGATCTTTAAAAATTATTGTTATTACTATTATTATTATTATTATTATTATTATTATTATCAATTATTATTATTATTATCATCATCATTACCAAACTATTTTCCGTACGACTTCACGCCTTATCGACATTCGCAAGTTTTCCAAATGTTTCTTAAAATGATTTTGTACTATGCCTAACCGTCCAACCATCACGTATGACAATGATTCGATGTATTCCTCACAACATTCCAATTCCAGTATAATTCCTGCGCCACAATACACACAAAATGATAATTATTCAAATTAGCACCCTGACTCATAAGGTGTACAACATTGCCCAGTTGGAAAATACTTTAAACTGACTATCGTTAGATTGCGATTTACAGCAGACCTATTTGTATCTTCACATGGGCATTGTTGTTGGTCTTCAAATGAAAAATGGTTAAATTCTTCGTCGTTTATTTATTTGCAATATCTGTCGTTTGTTCATTTTTGTAGAAGAATGCAAACCTCTTTGCTTGAAAACAACGCAGCTGAGGTCAATGGCGAAAGCAATACAAACATCATTTAATACTTTTGAAAATTCTGAAATTTTTGGACTCAGTGAAAGCCATATATGTAAGAGTTTTATCACGTCTTGAGTTGAAAGTTTTTCTCAGCTACGTTTCAAAAGATACTTTTCCCATCGTCAGGTTACTGAAAAGACTAGGTACGGCTGTTTTTATACCTTTGGTAGTGAGGACCTAAGTGTAGACAGGAATCGAGTTGTTTCAAGGAATGGCGTCATACGTATGTTCTGTTTTTTTGTTTGTTGTATTTCTTTCTTTAGTGCTGGAAGCTATATTTTTGAAAGGGTGTAGGATATACTGTTGATGTGATTGCTGTGCTGTAGGGAATGGAGCCCACACCCAAACATCATATTCACCATGGAGAAAGAAGAAAGAGAAATGCCCTTACGTCTCGAAACGTAGCTGAGAAAAAGCTTACGACTCAAGACATGATAGAGCTCTTTTATCTACTATTTAATAGATTTGTGGCAAATGTTGCCAAGATCTCAGAGAGCTTAAAGCCCACCAAAGGTCCTGTCGAAGAATTATCTTTTAGAAAAATGAAAGCTATTATGTTAATGCTGAGAGTAACGAAATAATTGATAATATCAACAAAGGAACGGTAAAAATTCACCGCATGAGAAACGTGATCCTAGATTAATGGAAGGAGTGAATACATCAAGATCTGATGTAGAATGGAGATTGGCTAGTACCTACTTTCACCAAAAATTATCATCTGCAGTTGACTTCAAAGATATCAACAATGCTTTAAATAGTATGAACTCAACAATTTACGACTATTTCAAAGACAGTTGTGGTTTAAAAAGTGGAATCACTCATGAAGAGATTGTATTACATAAAAAGTATAAATTGTTCCATAAAAAACAATTGGAAAATGAGTGGAAATTCTTAAATGGAACCAATTTAACCCCACTATTACTTGTGTTTCAAAAGCATTGGTGTCAAAAATCAACAAAAAGACGGTCGATATTACTCTCCAAAAAATGATTATGAAATTAGTTTGGGAATACCCAGAGGTAGTTTAAAGGTGTGGTTTAAAAACTTACCGAATTTTAACAAAACAAGTGGTACTGCAAATTTCTACAATGTTCTTAAATGTCTCAATCTCTAAAAAGTACTTAATATACTCGACTGGATACTTTCTCTTTTGAGGGGGAAAACTGAATTCAACTCACCCAAACCGTCGTATCGTGAAATTACTAAAATCACACGTCAGGTTCAGCATGTTCTTTAAAACAAATATTTGTCACATGGTTTAAGATATCTTCTTACCTGTGAACTTTCATTACGTCACTGTGCGGAGAAGTTATACAATCAAAAGTCTACACTGGCGCTTGGAGGAAAGCTGCCACTATTTTGATTCATAAAAATGGTGACCCCAGCTGAAATCTACCGACCTAAAACGTTCGAGCCCGTCACCCTCAAGATTTTCACGTCATTTCTACGTAGCAGAGTCTACGGGTTTCTAATCGGGAAAAACTAAGAGCCATTCTCAAGAAGGGTTTACTCTGGAAATAAGTGGGAGCTTTGAGCGTATTTCAAAAATGGCAAACACCACCAGCCATGCGAGATATAGGCGAGCGTAACCACTACATTAATAAACCTTAGAAACGCATCTGGTAAAGTGAATCATAATTTAATTTGTGCCGTGTTTATATATTACCATATCCCAGATGAAATATGTGATCTTATTAACCCTCTATACTATGACTACTTCAGTATTTCTTTTGTTCGAGTTACAACGGGTGTTTTGAAGGAAGACTCTGTCCCACTGTTAATACACAGTATGCTTAATAGCACTTTCGCCCAATGTAATAGTTCTGAAAAATACTCAGACTCTGGCTACCGTTCTTTTAAGAACTTTGTACCCAGAAATCGGTTTTGATTTGCCCACGATGAAGAATCGGTTACATCTTTTGGAAAGTAAAAATGACGTTATTCTCAGCGCTTTCAGCAGAACTAACAAATACTATGCAGGAGCAATTAGATACCATTCACCGTCTTCCGTTGCATCACCACAACAAATTGCTCTTTTACAACAACGCAGTTTTACCCAAGATCAGTTGCCATTAAACAGTTAAACAGTCGCCAAGATTTCGAACACCTGGACTAAAATCAACATTGATAACATTGTGTCTAAATTTATTCGCCTTTGGCTTGAAACTCCTAGAACCTAGAACCTTAAGCATTCAATGCCAAGTAACCTTTCACAAAAGCCCACACGATTCGACAAACGAAAATATCAGGAAATAATACCACACAACAAAGAGGACTAACACACAATATGATAGTTACCTCTTAACAAATGATGCCATTACTCAAATTCTCCAATGATATAAATTTCGTTTAAAAAAGGAGCTGACCATCCTAAGTCTTGTCATAAAATCAATCTGAGTCTTTGCGGACAACAAGTTTAGCAATAAATGGAATAACGTCCTGCATCAACTCTACTACCTAATATTTACACCTTTGTAACCTAAGTAAAGCCCAAGATAATGGACTATGCGGCATTGGATAATAATAGTAATAATAATAAGAAGAAGAATGGACTGTTATTACTTGCCTTGCCATTTCCTGTTCTTCCTAATGCCCTTGCAGCAGCTACGCGAACTGCTTTGCTCCAATCATGCCACATTAGGTGAGACAATTTACTTGAAATATCCTTGAAAAAAAAACCCAATATCTTGGTATTAATCAGACACAAGATGATAACTTCACAGTGTATATTACAACAGTTACAACTCTGAACAAAAAAGGAAAAGTTTTTTTTTAAACCGTACATAACAAATCAAACTCCCTTCGAAATCGTAAAAACAAGAGGTGACTGAAATAGTTGCTAAAATATCAGCTATTTCTGGTGGTCAAAAAAGCAAAAATCACAAAAAATATATTCGTTTGTTTTTGTCTGGTATGCATTAATCTCAGAAATACTTGCAACAACGTAACAATGGCAATCCAAGAATTGACGTGCCTATTGCAACTTAAACGAAACAAAACAAATAACGTATTAATGAATAAGTAATCTTAGAACTTAGGCATTTTATGGCCCATTATTCACCCTTGACGGCCATCCCAATGATCATATCAAAATATAATAGACCCTATATTCAGTGCGAGCGTTCAAAGTATCAAGGCACCAAATTCAATATTTCTGCATCACCTGGTTTAATTCATATTTTGAGCACAGGTTCTATTCTAGAGAACTGGCTTCAATGACCCTGAAATTTTTACGTTGCCTGGTCAACTTCAGTTTGGATCGTAGGTCTTTATATTTAAGAGAACAGGCCCCAACAACACCCATGGTCAATGTCCAGCGGTGAGTTTCAAAATACCATGGTGCTAAATTTGTGCTCTGCTAGTTGCCAGGTGTACAATTCCATCTAAACGACGTGCACGGGGGTGCACACACAGAAACACAGTAACTCAAAATTATATATGTATACTCAATCCGCAGACAGCACTGTTTCGCCCTTTGTGGGCTCATCAGTGCAGCACAGAGCTTCTGAGACATAACTCTCTGGCCATGTTGCCGGAGCAAACACAGCTTAAAGAGTTATTATGGGATCCTGCCAGAGTGCTCAAACCACGCATGCGCAGTGAGCATTGCATTACGCTAACAACCGGTTCCCATCTGAGATAGAGTGCTCAACCAAACTTTCGTAAGGAAGCGTTATATATATATATATATATATATATATGTGTGTGTGTGTGTGTGCTTATGTGTGTGTTTGTGTTCTTCTGAAGTTAGAAAACAAGTCCTCTACATGGTTTTCCCAGTAAACAAAAGAAAAGTTCCAAGCTCTCGTGACTTCAAACAAACAAAATGTTAAAGCCATGAAAGCTCTATGAACAAATTGGCCAATTAGTTACTTCAGTGGCT
>RDPX01000183.1:1267021-1286353 GCA_003991215.1 Morbakka virulenta | reverse complement strand
ACATCTGATTTTGGGTGATGCATTCTATGACAAGAAAATTGTTTTCTTATTTTCGTATCCAACTTTTTCAGGTCACTCAAATTCCAGTTAATGATATTAAAGCTATAAGTTACTACGGGTATTGCAAGTGTATTAATAGCCGTTCTTCTATTCTTAGAGTTTAGTTCGGTCTTCATAATCATTCTTACTCTGCGTATGCATTCTTTCCTAATTTTCTCTTTCATCTTGGCATTATTATTATTATTATTATTATTAATTATTATTATTATTATTATTATTATTATTATTATTATTATTATTATTATTATTATTATTATCATTGTTTTGAACCTCTAAGATTAGGGAATAATCCGAGACTCAAATCGAACTTACACACCCAGTAAATTGTTTACCGACTGGAGATTTTTTGAAGAAGAAAAAAAAAATTATTACCATTATTACCTCAGCTTCAATGATGTAAAATAGGTGATTCTATTCTGCTGAATATCAAGTTGATACCATAACCTTAGATACTCAAAGTATATCTCAGGGTTCCTATTGTTCCAAGAAGACAGGCCTTTTGTAAGCTTTCAAAGTAGAGGCCAGATTGATCTTATTAATTCATTAATATAAGTCCTTTGAGATACTAACCAAAGCACGTAAAACTGAAGGTATCACTGTCACTTCACGACAATTTCAAATCCTCTTCAATTCGTATTTCAGACTCTAATACTTGTTCCTGTTCTATTCCATCGCGTAGCAACATAGAACCTCACTGGAGAAACTGAATTAATGGAACCACGGTTTGTGATCACCCTTCCACCTCAGACAATAGTCGGAAACAAGAAAACCGTAAAAGGCAACAATAAAAAAGGTATTACGACATATGTCTATGACGGGAGGTACTTTTATGCTTAATGCACCATGCTGATGTTCTCACGACACCCAGCTTCTGTACTCCCCAATGCTCTTCCCCAGGACCAGAGATTTGAGGTAAATAAGGTCAACTAGCAGGATACTCAATTCGTTAAGGCATACAAATGACGTACCAATCTGTGGTGTTCTCGTTTAACAAAACGAGAATGTTTTAATGTAGCTCAATTCACAAATCTCGGCAGCATGAATGGCACATCCGCCGGCCTGTCAAGGCAAGTAGGCACCCACTATAAGACCCAAAGTCAGGCCATTTGTTATTATCATTATCATTATTATTACTGTTACTATTACAATTATTACTGTTGTTGTTATTATTACTATAATTAACTATTACTATAATGAAGTCTTCAAAAGATCTTAATGAAAGAGTACCTTCTGAGTACCACGATTAAGTGTAAATAGTGATATGGCTGCTGCAACCCGTACTTCATTACAAATATCATCAAGGAGTTTAATAATCTCTTGAACAACGTTGTCGGGAACTTCCACTTTCAACTGATGGCTCGATGTAAGCAATTCTGAATAATAGGAAAAATTAAAGAAATATTCAATACTACAATAGATAACTTTAATAAAAGAATTCGTTAAACTACCTCAAAGAAAGTATGTTACTACCCTTTACCGAAACCGATCCACACAAGACTGTTCTTCAGTGCTTTGTGTGGTCGATGAAACAGAGAAACAGGCTTTTTTGGGACCTCAGAAACTATCTTCCCAAGGATTCACATGACCTAAACTTTTAGTCTCGTGTCAAACTCTCTCTAGTGAGACCATTATCGTCGTCACTAATGCCACCTAAGAAATGGACTTCCTGCCGTTACATCTCTTGCTTTAGCTGGTAAAGTTTTCCTGAAAGCTATGCGGTATTTTGTTTCAAGTACCCATTCATAGTAGGCTGTTAATGCAAGCAGGATTTATACGACGCCTGGCACCGCCTTCTCCACACCCAGGTCTTTATTGGTCAGTAATATTTTAAGTTTTCCTTTCTTTTTTTCCCCTAATAGATGGATACCACAAAATTTTCCAGGCCTGGAAGATGAACTAGTTTCCGATCAGAACCCATTGCTTTCACTACTGCCATTAACTTCATCCCTTAAATATCTTATCCTTTGCTTCAGGAATTCAGGAAGGGTATTTATCCCATTTCTTTTACTAATTAAGGATCATAAACACAAACACACTTCTAAAACAACTAGTTTTCCTGGTATAAATACTGAGACAATCTTTTCTGTAAAAAGTTTGGCGAAATTTGGACAAAAAACAGGCCCGTCTTTAAACCTACAAATAATAGAGGGATTGTAAATTAAGGTAAAGAAAACGTAAGTTAACGACTTTCTAACCAATCTTTGATCCTTGTTCAAAAAGTGATGAAATACGACATTTTATCCTACGCAGTCTTTTTTACGACAGCAGTTATGGAAGGATGCTGTATAATTGCAGATTAGACTACCGTTAAAAGGTCCAATTTCTGGCACTAATGCATTCGACATTGTCAACAGATTATTAGACCATGCTTTTTCACTGTGTTATCCCATTGGCTTGGTCTACTCATACAACGTTCCAGGGCTCTGGATTACTAGGTATTAATAATAATACTCCTGTTAATAATAATTTGTATAATTACATGATATAGTACTAACACAAAATAATTAACAACTTTAAGTATTACCTAATTTTGGTATTTAACATGAGGCGTATTTACTTTATCACCTTTCTGCAAACATATCTAAATTGCCTTTTAACTACGGTAGTTACTATCACCACCCTACATATGTCATATACATATTTTATTCCTGGATTATCTCTTATTAAACCTTCATCCAACGCAAGTTATTTTAAGCGTACATAGCACGCGCTTATAATTCCTATTATTTTAGGTTATTTAGTTCACGCCCTTGAATTTTACTAATCTATTTTCCACCTCCTTCTTTACTGGCTGATGTGTGTTGTGAAGCGGTGTCCAGATTCCATACAAATCATATTTAATTTTCATCTATTACTTTGCTGTTCACCTAAAAAAGCCCATTTGGTCCGAAGGTAGTGTCTCAACACATGTTTTAACAAATTTTAAAAGATATCAGACGGTATAGGTTTATGTTCTATTTTCATTTTCTGAAGTAAAGATTTCACTATCATGATAAAACAAGGTAATCAGTAACTGTTACAAGTTTAAACTTTTTGGCCTTAAACTACAACAGTAACATTTCAAACCATACCAGCCTTCATCTCAGCCTTTCGATTCCGGAGAAGAATAGCTTTACTGCATGCGGATACTGCCGCTAACCGTGTATGATCATTGATACTGTGCATGGCTTTAAGTATCTGCTCAGGAGAACTTTCTTCCCATTTCCTCTCTAAAAACCATTGGCTTCTCCATTCATCAGCTTCAAAAAAAGGTGACAAGAAAAAAACTAAGTGGTACATGAGCAGAAAAAAACCCTCTTGAAATATGCATTAAAATTCTGTCCAAACTGCTACCTCTTTTCTTATCCATTCTGTAACAATACAAATACATTACTCTATAGGGTATGTGGTTTATCTGGCCTTTAGAGCAAAAAAAAATGCATCTCAAAAAGACAAAAAATGCTAAAGGTACTATTTTGTGACAACCACTTCCCAATTAACGTAAAGTAACATGGCTTTGGTGACATCAAAATTATAAGATTCAAATTTCGCACACGGAATATGAAATTAATTCAACTGAAGCAAATCTTCTGTGCGTAAAGATTTAGCTTAATAAAAGAATCCAACATATTTCCTTTTTCTAATTACCTGTATCAGACAATATTTTTAAATTGCGGGTCAGTCAATTTTGACCAATACTTTATTTCAGATGTGCAGTCTGACAGTTGCTAGTTCAATGTCAATTGCAGGTCAGTGATTTTATGGCTCATTTTGTCATTCGTCCATTTGTTTGTTATGGATGTATACATGTATTTGGTGTGCGCGTTTCACATGTTGTCTGTCATTGGAATTTTGCACGTGCAATCAATGCAGCAGATGACCCTAATTGTTCATGATGCTGATAATAATGCTCAGTGGTAGATTGCGAGTTATACTCGGTCCAAGCCACGAAAATTATGAACATAGCCTGTGAGAATCCATTTGTTGGAGTTTGTATTTCTCATTTTAAAACTTTTACCGTCTTGCGAGAGATTTATATGATTTTCTTGTAGGCGTGGCATTTATGTGTTTTGTGGTGGTTGAGTAGTTTGGGGGAATATTTGCTGTTTTCGTTTTTCTGTCAATATATCTTTATGCATGAGCACTTTCTGTGCATCTTGGCACGAAAGGCCTTTCTTCATTCACGAATCATTTACATATTGGAACATCTCTTCTCCACTGAGACTATCAACAATGTACACATTAAATAACCATCAGAAAATCAAAAACAGTACTAAAATCAGTAAAAATATCATAAAAGGATGTTAATGTTATTCGTATATTTTTTATTATTTATGTTAGTATACAATTTAATGTTTCATACATGTGCTATATATTTAAGATGATGGTCAGTACTATGCTGAATTTATAATTATATATATATATACAAATACAGAATCTCATAGAAAATTTCATTGCTTTTTAATCCTATAATACATGAATCAAATGAAAATATGTAATGATTAAATTTTTGATAAAAATATGATGTATCTTCCTTGGCAAAACAGCTGGGTTATGTGGTCAAGAGCCATGTACTTCATTTTCAAGTAAATGAAAAATTCAATAGTCTATTGAAAGCTTTTTTTAATTCTCCTCAGTTATACACTTATTAAAACTCTAACAACATAATAAGGCCTATTCAAGAAAACCATTTGAGTCCCACAAACATTACAGGTACAACATTTCCTCTCTAAAAACAACAAATATCTTAAAGTCCTTGATAACTTCCACTGCCTGGTAGGGTAATTAGTGCAGGAGGTTCAGTTAAACTGAATGAGACTAGAATAGGAATCAGGCACCAAAAATTCAGATATATATATTGCCAGTTCTCACATCTTATGAGTTTTATTAGCAGAAAACAAGTAAAATTTATCAAGCATATGCTGCAAGTACCAAACTGTGTGGTAGTCAACCCTGGGTAATAGATAAAAATGCCTGGTTAGATTGAAGAGAAATGATATGAGAATGACACATATTGTGTAAAATTTGCCTTTAAAAGTCGCGAAGTCCTAAAGCCTTCAGACCAGCTATGATTTCAGTTTGGCCTCTTAAATAACTAGTAATGTATAAGTACAAAAACAGATCATGATGGTCTGCACATAGATGGATCATGATTACCAAGTGATTAGATGTAGTGAGGTTGTTATTTAAGAGTTTTGAGGTAGAAAAAGACCATAGAGAATGGGAAACAAGGCTATTTGGAAGAGGCTTATGCCTCCAAAGATTAATTAGAGGCTTGGCAAAGACAATTTATAGATCCTGTCGTGTATATCTATCTAACCCATGACAGCATGGGAAAATGACATTAAACAATAGGTGATGACAATAATGATGATGGTGAAAAGTATTGCAAGTGATATTGGCTCCAGCGTTTGAAGTGTACTAGTTCAATTGCACGTTTTTAATCATAAACAAAACTCCAAAATAAAATTGGTCAAGAAAAGTTGGAAATCACAGGTTTTACTGTACACCCCTGTGGATCATCATGGTTGAACCTGACAGTATGCTAAGACAAACCATTCCAAACAATCCTTATACTTTAACAGCCCAGAATTAAAAAAATATGCTCAAAATCTTTCAGGTATTCTCTATGACAATGGCATGTACAAAATGCCAATATACAAATATTATCAAATATATACCTAAAAATCATTAGGAGTAGCAGGTTTTAATGCATCCTATCTATTACACAAAGCCATGCAATCAGTTATAACTGAGAGTAAAATGGTATAATAAAATAAATATCAAATAAATCCTTATTAAAAACCTATGAAATGAAAGCAGGTCAATATATTAAAAATTCTTAAATAGATTACTCAAAAAAGTGCAAAAACAGATTGGGCTATAATTCTCAGAAACACAAAATTACTCCTTTGAAGACAATCACAAATAATGAAATATTTTACCATAAAGGAAGAAAGTTTCTTCTAAACAAAGTTAAAAAGCTTATAAAAAAAGTCTGACACATATTTCTTCAAAATAACTAAAAGAATATGATCAGGCCCAAAAGTATTTCAAGAATCAGGTTATATATTTTTCCAGCCTAATTAAAAAAAGTGATTTCTATCTGAAGAGGACTCTTAGTGAATCTATTTCCAGTGATTGTGATCAGAGCTCTAAAATATCATTTTTAAGCAGCATGCCATAGTTAAAGGGTGCTAGCAGTACTTCACTAGTCAGTGGAGGCACAGTAAAGTTTTATTGCTTCTCACACTAGTATTTACTTTACCACACACTGGTCACAAGTAACCCCTTTTTTCATAAAAATAACCACTAACAACCTCCCACCCTAAGTCAAGGGGAAAAAATCATGATTGGACCAACAGCCAACTTCCTTAATAATAAAAACAAAACTGAACTGAGCTCTTTATTGACTACTACAATTATCTCCAGATCTTGGAATTAGCAGTGGTCTTTAGTGATGTAGTAAAAAAGACTTTGACTGGGTACCCTTTCTGATGCCATCAAAGTCTCTCAAAGTAGACATAATTTCTGTGCTCATTAGAGTTCAGAAGTCATGTCTGCTCTGAAGATCAAATCTCAATTCTCTTGATTACTATGCTTCTGTACTACCACTGAGCCATGACTCCTTTAAACTAAATGGTTATCATCCTGAATAAAAAGAAAAGCTTATTAAGTTTGATTTTGTTAGTGGGGTGTTGAAATCAAACACTGTTACTTTTCTGAACATCAAAGGCCTGCAGAAGACTACAAGATTGTAACTTGGCAGCAACATTATAAAAACCTTAAGCAAAGGAGCAGTGGCTTAATGGTTTGTGCAGCTGCATTGTAACCAATAGTTCCGGGTTTGATTTCCCGAGCTGTCGAGGAGAATTTGGAACTTTGCAAAGAAAATAAAGCCATTGGTTGGTGTCAGGAAGGGCATCCGGCAAGAAATTCCTCACTGCCAAATCAAAGCCCCTCTGAAAGGCACTGTCTGAGCCCCAATTGCTGGGGGGAAATGACATTAAATCTAAAACAAACAAACAAACAAAATTTTTATTGTAGCTCTCAGAACTGGCTTTCATTTTTCTTCATTCTTTGAAATAAAAGGATGCTACCTTTAGTAATGATGCTTAATATAATAACATGAAAAAATACACAATTGTGCTGCCAAAGTGGGTTTTTTTGAAGGGTCACACAGGGTGTCATTGTTTTCAATCTTCAAAAATTGGGGCATCAGAATCTGTTGCAACAAGCCCTCTCAATTTGCATGACATGCCACATAATTTTCCCTAGTGGTCCAGACTTACACAAGATTAAAAAAAGCTTTCAAACTTACCAATTTTTACCAGGTTTTCATTTTCTTTGTGTGCCTTGACTGTCTTTAGATTAATTTCCATCTTAGATGTCATTGGACTAGAAGTCAATATTTTCATTTCAGACCTTGCATCATCCTTAAATTCACAATGAAAAATAAATGCCTTCAGAAGCTTAAGGAAGTATATTTCTTGGAAATTCACTGTATAATTACAGTAGTAATATAAAACAATAACTTTTTCCAAAAGTAATAAAGACAGCATACACCAAGTTAACAAAAAGGTCATGCAAACATATATAGAATTTTTTGTTTAAATGTAATATAGCAAGTATCCTTCCTGCAAGACATCTTCCAACCCTTGTAATAATAGTGTGCCAAATCTGATATTCTGATTTTTCAGGTTTTTAGTGAGCTAATTTTTAATCTTAAGTTCATTTGCTTTTAAAAAAACCTAAAGGTAAAAAAACACCAGGATTTGTCACAGTAGTGCTGGCAGGAGATAAGCCCCTTCAAAAATCTCAGACCAAATTTCTCATTTATCAGAATCAAAGAAACCTTGAATGAACCTGGTTGATTCTGAAATAATATGTAGCTTTGAGCTCATAAACCAATTACTGTATTACCAAGTGAAGGCTGCCTAACCCAAACTCAACTTGACATTTCCTGTTAGACTTCATTTCAATTAGGTCCCAGCAAAAAAATGACAACTAGCTCCATTATTTAGGATGAGGTTGCATTAACATATTTTTATGAATCATTATCAAGTTATCAATTGCAAAATCAAAGAGTGAAGTGGTTACAGAAGCTACTATTGACTTCTTCATCTGTAAACTCTAAGCCACAAAAGGGTGTTGTTCATATTTATACCCAAAGTTAGGTGCATGATCCTCAAAATTTTTCTTATCAAGATCCTCCACATTGTCTCAACATACAACAACAAAAGAAATTCTAGTAGTACCACTGATTCTATAGAGTTACAGGCATTAAAAAAATTACCAAGTTCAACTATTAGCTTTGGTCAGTGGCCAAGGGAATGTCAATACTTATTGACACTGTTAGAAGTGAATAAGGTTTTCAAATGGAGTCAATAATAATAGTGATGACATACTTCTATTGCAGGATAATCTATCCACTTCTTTAAACCTTTCACTACTTTGTTGCCCTTTGGCATCTTTTCTATCTTGAGCTTAAATTTCTTCCCATCTTTTTTGCTATCTCCTGTCCAAAGCGTTGGTAGCATAGGATATGATGGTTGTAGTACAGATTTATAAGAGATTATATCATTATTTGGATATGCCATCCCTTTACTTAATGTTGCTAATTTTATGAATTGCTTCTTTGATTTAACAATATTATTTTCTTCAGCATTTCGACCACCCACAGCAGTTTTCTGTTTTGTATTTTTTGACTGTAGCAATTCCTGGAGATCTGTACCACAACTATTTGAGTTAGGTGCACTCTTTTCATGGCTATTTAAATTTTCACTCCGGTTACCTAAACCACTGACTTCCTTTTCATGCAAGCGCAAGTCTCGGGCCTTTAGAGTTTTTTTTAGCTTTGAATGTTGCTGTCCGGATGTATATTGCTTGACAATTAAGCGGGCAGTATCTTTACTTAGCAAGGTTATCAAGTATTCATCCCAGGAATGTGATTTTTTTTCTACTGGGAGTTGCTTATTGGAAAAGGTTGAAATTGTCTGTTTCGGTGTCTGCTTAGGACAAATTTTGCTTTCCTCTAAATCTAGAGTCATTGTTGCTTGTTTAGTTGGCATTGGCTTTGTGTCTTGGTCTTCATCAAATTTTGACGTAATCTGTAAATGACATGGCATATGTCTTAGTTCTGGACATCTCGAGTTATGCCTGCCGTACTGTTTATCTTTAGGGACTTTCGGAACCTCTACCACTAATGGCAACGGTCTTTTAATAATATCTCCTCCAGCAGAAATATCTCGTTCACCTCGGGTACAAATAACATCCTCATCAAATGTCAAACCATTACTGACTGACTGAAGCCATTCTTTTCTCAGTTCATCATACGATTTATCTTTCAGGTCTATTAAACCAACAGTGTTCCTTTTCAAAACTTCCACAGTTCTTAAACCATTTGGAAAATACCGTTTCTCAGCAACTGTTGCTTTTTTATCTGGTGGCATAGTGAAAGTTGGTTTCTCAACTCCATTGGAATGTTTTGTATTTTCTTTCTGTAAAAACTCCATTTGTGATCCAATAGCAATTCCGGAGAAATTTAATACTTGATTTTTGTGACGAGCCATGTTAAAAGAAACCAATATGAATATCAAATTAAAAAATTGCCTCGGTAACCACTGAGGGTCCAGCCGAAATTATCACCTAATTACTCTAATATCTTCTTTAATTCCGACATTGTCCTACTGAGAATCAACCATATCTTGGGCACAGTGCTGTTTATATTTTGATTGATCTTTAATTTAATGGTCTGAATAAGTGAGGTCAGTAAACTTCGCTGCATGCGTTGATATTAATCCTGCTGATTGCTCTTTTTTTCTTTTGTTGACCATCTTGTTTAAAGCAGTCACTTTGGAAACAGTTTGCACAGGGAGCCAAAAAAATACCATTGTCTTGTACATTGTTAGGAACTGAAAACAACTGCGAACTTTAGAGAGCAAAGAAACAACAAGTGGCTGTCTTGACTCCATGCCGCTTAACATGATGACGCATTGGGGTATGACGTAACGTCAACATCAGCTTTTTTTGGAAGATTTTTTTAGCCCAAACAAGCGGTTTTGTTGCAGAGGGTTACTTTTTCTTTTCTGCTTTTTTTCTTTGTATTCTTTTAATCTTTTAATTTATTTGTTTCTTTCCTCCCCCGAATCCATTTCCGAAAACATCGGCAAAATTGGAAGTATGCTGCTGAAAACAAAGAGAACAATTGGGCGTTGTTTTTCCAAGAGAATGACCAGGGCTGGAACTTTGAACATGTTGAATAGAAATTTGTTTACCACTCAGCCACTACTGCACAAGTTCTTTATCCATTTGTCTGTGTGTCTGTTTCTTTCTCTGTTTATTTGCTAAATAACTCTTAAAATTATGCAATGACTTGGATGAAACTTTCAGGAAGTGTGTTTCATAGCACAAGAAAAAGACTGATCAAATTTGGTTGTTGATCGGTATCACCGTCTGGATTTTGTTAGAGTTTGAGCTGTATGATTCTTTGTTTCTGTCAGTTACATATTTTTTGTTTTCTTCCGTTTTTATGTCTTTCACTCCAGGCAACACTCTAAGCAAGGCTTAGGGTGGGAGGTTACTTTTCTTATTTCAGTTTTTTTTCTTTGTACTTTCTTTTTATTTTTTCAATTCAAGCCCATTCAAAGGATGTAAACAACATGTCAGGCATTATCCTAAAAAGAGATTATCACGTTTCAAAACGAGGAATATATTATGTGAACGTACATGTATTCAGAAATTGAAAACAAATTATTAAAAAAAAGAGTATGGACAACAGCCCAGGTAGTTCAAATACTTCTTACTGTGAAAGTAAAAGACCAAATAAATCGTGCACCAGTGCTGAAGGAAACTGCTGTTGCAGGCCGGCATGTAAAAAGTGGAGGGTATAAAAGTGAAGATGGCGAAGAAGTAAATACAAGCATTGATTTTTGTTTTCTACTTTGTTTTCCTTTTCCAAAAAGTGAAAAATTTGGAACTCAAGTGTCTATCAGGCTTTAGAAGGGAAGGGGAGGGGAAAGATAGTTTTAATATAAATTCAGTTCTTGTGTGTGAATTTCAATTTCCACGAGAAGAGATCAAGTTTTCTATGCGTCGTGGTAAAAAAATAAAGGCTTGATTCCGTTCCTTCCATGTTCCCTCGTAAAGAAAAAGTACCCGAAAAAAGAAGAAAACCTCCAGCTCCTAAAAGTAATTAGTTTGTTCTGTTCCATCTTGTTCTGTTGTAGTTGTTTTGTTGTTTTGCAAAAGTTATTTTCCATGCTAAACTGATTACAAAGAAACAGCTAAATTTTTTATTAGGTACCCTGTTGCCTTTAAAACATTTTTGCTCCCCAAACATAAGAAGAAGGGCATATTTTTCCCCCATCCCGGTCATTGTGTTCAGCTACATGGTTGATATAATCCAGTTATAAGGATTACACACCACACCATGGCTCCTTCTGATTCAATTACCTCTGTCAGTAAATTGTTTGATGGTTCTGTATCCGATAAGGAAATTGTTGAAAGAAGTGGAATAGTGGACAAGGAGCTCTGGGATCAAAATGACTCAGCAAAGAGCGATTGTGGGTTTACCATCGATTGTCTAAAATGTTTCTTCAAACAAGAAAAATCACAAGTTGATGTTTCGTGAAACAAGACAAAGTTCTCTTCGATAAGTATAAACTCCAATGTTGTTAAATTCACAATTAAATGTTACAAGCTTCGACTTCTCTAAACCATTACTCCATTCTCTATTGTGACCTCGATTCTCGACTTACCCCTATTTATGATAAAATTCCCAGCATCAAAACAAGTACGTCCTAGAAATATCTAGAAATAAAGATTGCCATGTAGGGTGAAGTAAAATGTACGATACACATAAAGTCACGCATTTGAATGTACATAAACAAAGGATAAACATGTGAATTCTCACGGAAGTCCAGGGGTGAAATGACGTCACACCATCCTCCATCCATCCTAAGTGCCGTCTCCGATCCGGAGGTTGGCGACCCTGGATCTCCATCTCTGCCGGCCCTGCACTTCACGTCTCAGCTCCGCTTGCGTTAGCTGTGTTGTTTTTGCTATCCTGTCAGTCCACGTCTGCCTCTGACGTCCACGGGCCCTCTTTCCTGAAATTTCTTCATCTAGTATGTCTTGTTGTATACCGGTATGTCGTGCTATGTGTCCGAAGTAGGACAACTGACGTTTCATGATGCTTTCTAGTAGACATTTGCTTGTTCCCATCATCTCCAGTATCTCTTCATTTCTTTTCATCTCAGTCCAGCTCACTCTCAAAAGTCGTCGGTAACACCACATTTCAAACGCCTGTAACCTTTTCTCTATCGCCGATGTTATTGTCCACGTTTCACAGCAATAGAGTAGAGTGGACCAAACGTAAGCTTTCGTTATTCTTAAGAGCAGCTTCAGATCGATTGTGCGACACGTCAAGGCTTTGCGGAAGCAATTGAATACTGACTTTGCCATGGCTATTCGAATCTTTATCTCTTCTTTGCATCGACCGTCACTCGAAACTGTATGTCCCAAAAGCTTAAACTTGTTTANGGTATGTCGTGCTATGTGTCCGAAGTAGGACAACTGACGTTTCATGATGCTTTCTAGTAGACATTTGCTTGTTCCCATCATCTCCAGTATCTCTTCATTTCTTTTCATCTCAGTCCAGCTCACTCTCAAAAGTCGTCGGTAACACCACATTTCAAACGCCTGTAACCTTTTCTCTATCGCCGATGTTATTGTCCACGTTTCACAGCAATAGAGTAGAGTGGACCAAACGTAAGCTTTCGTTATTCTTAAGAGCAGCTTCAGATCGATTGTGCGACACGTCAAGGCTTTGCGGAAGCAATTGAATACTGACTTTGCCATGGCTATTCGAATCTTTATCTCTTCTTTGCATCGACCGTCACTCGAAACTGTATGTCCCAAAAGCTTAAACTTGTTTACTTGCTATAATTCTTTTCCATTTATGATGATATTGGTGGCTTGGTATTGGTACTTTCTGGACTGTCATTGTTTTAGTCTTCTCTGAGTTTATTTCAAGCCCTATGCCCCTGCTTTCTTGATCTATATTGTGCACGATGTCCATCAGTTTTGCTTCCGGGTTGGCGATGAGGGTGGTATCATCAGCATATATAATGGAGTTTATGTTTCGTCCTCCTACCCTTCTTCCTTCCTTGCCTTCTATACTCCTTGTTATTTTCTCTGCATACAAGTTATACAATGTTGGTGACAATACACATCCCTGGCGGACTCCTCTCTCAATGGCAAAAAAGCCACTGCAGCTGTTCCCTATCCTTACAGAACCCTCCTGATTCCAATATAGATTGATGGTTATCCTTAAGTCCTTTCCATCAACATTTATATCTTGAAGATCTTGGAAGAGCTGGTCGTGGTGTGCTCTATCAAACGCTTTTCTGCAGTCTATGAAGCACAGGTGCACTGCATTTTGCATCTCTATAGCTCGCACTAGTAAGTTTCTTACGCCTGAAACGGCTTCTCTAGTTCCTTTACCTTTACGGAAGCCAAATTGATCCTCTGCTAGCTCGAATTCTACTTTTTCCCTTATACGCTCTTGAATGATCTTCAGTAGAACCTTTGTCACTTGGCTCATGATACTAATTGTCCTAATATCTTAGCAATTCGTGGCCCCAAGTTTCTTCGGCAGTGTGATGAAAACTGACTGAGTCAAGTCCTTTGGAATATGTCCTGTATTGTAGATAGACTGACAGAGGAAAGTCAATTCTTTCAGTCCTCTTCCTCTCATAAACTTCAAAAATTCAGCACATTTACTATCCCTTCCCGCAGTTTTTCTGAAACGGAGCGCTTTTATCGCTGCATCAACCTCAGCTTCCATTATTTCGGGTCCAATGGTGCATTCCAGAACGGTTGGCTTGTACTTTGCTCTGTCATTATCTGAGTATAGCTCCTTGATGTATTCTTCCCAACGGCATGCTACATCTTCAGCACTGAAAAGCATTTTCCCATCCTTGCCTTTGATACAGAAGCCTGCTTTTATGTTTCTTTTATCTGACATCTCTTTTGCAATCTTATATACCTCCTTACTATTGTGCCGACGGTCCGCTTCTTCTATCTCTGTGCAATTGTTCTCTATCCATTGTTCTTTAGCTTTAATGCATTCCCTCTTCACACACTGATTTAGAGCTTGATATTTGCTTTTGCCTTCAGCTTTTCGTCTCTCTTCCATAAATGACAGGATATCTTCATTCATCCAACTTTTTCTTTTCTTTTGCTTCTTTTCAGGCAATACCCTCTCCGCAGCTTGGATGATTACACTTTTGAAACGATTCCAATGACTCTCTCTGTCCGCTTCTTCTTCTCCTGTCACTAATCTTTCGAGTAACGCGAATCTATTTGTGACTTCGATATTAAACTTCGACTGGATTTCCTCTTTTTTTCATTTCCTCGAAATCCAAGCGAATTGGCTTAGCGGTTCCTTTGAACGGCTTCTTCAGCTTTACCTGCATCTTGCAGATTACAGGCACGTGGTCCGAATCGATGTCTGCTCCGGGGTATGTCGTACAGCTTTTTACTATATTATTACCTCT
This sequence comes from Morbakka virulenta, assembly GCA_003991215.1. NCBI lineage: Eukaryota > Metazoa > Cnidaria > Cubozoa > Carybdeida > Carukiidae > Morbakka > Morbakka virulenta. The sequence goes on along the minus strand of RDPX01000183.1, from coordinate 1,271,753 downwards.
TCCTGATCAAAATGTAATCTATTTGGTTTCTGTGGAGATCACCAGGACTTTTCCACGTGTAGAGTCTCCTTTTGTGCTACTTGAAAAAAGTATTTAGGATTACAAGATCTTTTTCTTCGCATAACTCAATCATTCTGTTTCCTCGATCGTTTCTTGTACCAATACCCCAAGCTCCTATCACACCATCATGCTTATCTGAACCTACTTTGGCATTCATGTCTCCCATGATCATAAGCACTTCATCCGACTTCGTCTCTCTCATTACTCTTTCTAGTTCTTCATAAAATACTTCTATTTTTTCACCAGAGTGATCTGCGGTTGGTGCATAGACTTGAAGAAAGCAAATGTTGAATGGTTTTGCATAGATCTTTAATAGTATGATTCTATCAGAGACTGGCCAGAAACCTGACATGCTTTTCATTAGCGACGACTTTACAAGGAACCCTACTCCTCTGCTGTGTTCTTCTCCACTTGAGTACAAGAAAGGATAGTCTTCTTTTTCAACACTGCCACTTTCCTTCCAATGCACTTCAATTATACCCAATCTGTCACAATTCAATCGCTTGGCTTCCAGAAAGAGGTTATCCAGTTTCCCTGGCTGGCATAGTGCACGCACATTCCTTGTGCCTAGTAACAGAGTTAGTTTTCTGGAGTTCACGGTGACTTTATCAAGCCTAGGTCTTTCATGAGAATTTAAACCTGTGCTGTCATCGATGTCATCACTACTACCCATCATTCCACTCTCTTCCCTGTGACTATGTACATGCCTGTCAGCTGCAGGGGGCCCAGATTCCACGCTATGACTAGCATTAGTATTTTTGAGATCCATGGTTTACTATGAAATTGTACACGGTAGGTTTTCACACCTTTCCACGGTGACCGGCCACAGACGTCTATCGCGCACACGTCGTGCCCCTTGTGTGTCACACACTNATTTGGTTTCTGTGGAGATCACCAGGACTTTTCCACGTGTAGAGTCTCCTTTTGTGCTACTTGAAAAAAGTATTTAGGATTACAAGATCTTTTTCTTCGCATAACTCAATCATTCTGTTTCCTCGATCGTTTCTTGTACCAATACCCCAAGCTCCTATCACACCATCATGCTTATCTGAACCTACTTTGGCATTCATGTCTCCCATGATCATAAGCACTTCATCCGACTTCGTCTCTCTCATTACTCTTTCTAGTTCTTCATAAAATACTTCTATTTTTTCACCAGAGTGATCTGCGGTTGGTGCATAGACTTGAAGAAAGCAAATGTTGAATGGTTTTGCATAGATCTTTAATAGTATGATTCTATCAGAGACTGGCCAGAAACCTGACATGCTTTTCATTAGCGACGACTTTACAAGGAACCCTACTCCTCTGCTGTGTTCTTCTCCACTTGAGTACAAGAAAGGATAGTCTTCTTTTTCAACACTGCCACTTTCCTTCCAATGCACTTCAATTATACCCAATCTGTCACAATTCAATCGCTTGGCTTCCAGAAAGAGGTTATCCAGTTTCCCTGGCTGGCATAGTGCACGCACATTCCTTGTGCCTAGTAACAGAGTTAGTTTTCTGGAGTTCACGGTGACTTTATCAAGCCTAGGTCTTTCATGAGAATTTAAACCTGTGCTGTCATCGATGTCATCACTACTACCCATCATTCCACTCTCTTCCCTGTGACTATGTACATGCCTGTCAGCTGCAGGGGGCCCAGATTCCACGCTATGACTAGCATTAGTATTTTTGAGATCCATGGTTTACTATGAAATTGTACACGGTAGGTTTTCACACCTTTCCACGGTGACCGGCCACAGACGTCTATCGCGCACACGTCGTGCCCCTTGTGTGTCACACACTTTGCTGCTCCACCTTCAGTGCCATTGGCCTTCATATCGGCTCATCTGCCACATCCGCTGTCACAGAGTTCATGCATTAAGCGTATGCGTCTCTTTGTTACCTCATCAACTGTCTTCAGGTGACTACAATACCGCACTCACGTAGTTTTGTCTCCCAGCCGAGAACGTGCACCGAGGGATGGCCGCTGCAGTGCACTTGCAGCTTCTAGGAGCCATACGTAAGCTAGGTATACAGACGGGGACCAAAGCTTCTGAGCCAGGTACATTTCCATTTTCCATATGTTCCGTGTCCAGAGGTCCTTGTAGGAGTGCATTCTATCAAGTACCTGCGGCTGCTCAGAAGTCTGTGGACTACCCCTATCTGTATACCCTACCCCTCGACGTTACGCCAAGCGTCACTAATTGAATTGAACATGTCCGAAATTGCTCAAATGTTCTAGAGTTTCCGAAACGATAATGAGTTAAAGCAAATGGGATTTAAACCAAATATTTCCTCTTTTCTCCAAAGACGAAAAAAATTTGAAGTATGAACTCATGTGGAGAGGGCAATTATATAAATTAACAAATTAAAACAATTGTGAAACGAACTGCTACATAGCTTTCATGGATCCGCAAATCAACAAAAGACAGTGGCCTGGTTGCTGTGCAATTTTTGCCACCATTTCGTCTTCTTCTTCTTTTGCCATTGCTCAGACGGGAACCCCTTAGCTCAAATGTAGTCTGTTGTACACCGGAGACTCTCCAGACTCCTCTTTAATGTTCTGTGCCTCCAGAATAGAGAATCTGATAATCGTCCGTAACAATGGATCCCGCACCTTTCCATCTCATCTCTGAGAGTCTCATTATATTTAAGTTCATCCTTTTCATTTCCAGTTTGGCGTTGTCCAATTTTCCCTTTTGCCACATAGTTTGGACGTTCCATGTGCCTATTTTTATAGTTTTCCTGTTGTTGCTGACAGTAACTTGTTGACGATCTGGAGTCACCTGTCGCACTTGACCTACCCTACTGAACGAGGCTATTTTAGAACTTCTAGAATCTCCATTAACGCTGTTATCTGTTATACAATTGGTTTGTTGTGCCTTGATTTTCTTTGCAAAAATAATACCTATAGTAGTTTGCAATTCCTTTCTATAGGGGCAGTGCTCTTACAGAGCGGGTTGCTCTAGCTACTGTGCTAAAAGATAGCATCGTTTGCCTAGCGCACTGAAAAACTGTCACCGAAATCACCGAGTTACTCAGCTGCTCAGTATTCCATCCATCACCTGCCTGCCGTGACTTCACCGTATCTCTGGCGGGGGGTGGGGGGCATTGTGGGTACTAGATCTTGCCCAAGGATCGCCCACAGACTAACGGAGGGAAGGAGGCGTCTTAGTTCTCGTATTGGTGCATGAATGCACCCCGCTACCCAGATACATGAATATAGGAGAAGCTAAATGGTGTGGCAACTACAGGAGCATGAAGGTAGTTTGCCATACCATGAAATTGTTGGAGAGAGCTTTGCAAGAAAGGCTCAGGCAAGAGGGAAAGGTTAGGCAGGAACAGTACGGTTTTAAAAACACAACGAATGCACTATTCGCTCTGCGCATCCTGATAGAAAAGCACTGAGCAGGACAAAACGAGTTGCAATGTGTCTTTGTAGATTTGGGGAAAGTGTACAAGAGGCTGCCAAGGGATTAATTGTGGTCAAGTGTGCTCCTGCGCTTCCTCTGGATTTTTGAAATTCCATGTTCCTTGTATGGTATGAATTGTCTATTTGTATAATTGTTTTTTTATTGGTTTTACTTAACAAAAGGAAAGAAAGTCTTTAATCAGAGAACAGCGAATTCGTCAAGCGAAAGCTCATCTTTTACAGGACCAGTAAAAATAATTCTTTATTTTCTAGATTATCTATTTTCGCTTATTAATGGACACAACTAGAGCCTCTTAAAGATTAAAGGGTTTCTGGACCTATAAATTATGGCTAAATATGTCGTCACTTCAGCTTGCTTCAGATGTGCATTGGAAAAAGAAGCGGATTTGGGTTCCTTTTCCTCGTTGGAAGAATAGGAATGATCCTTGTTTGGTTTCATTTGTGAACTTCACAAAGTAATGGACAAAGGTGGTGGTGAGGTAATTTACAAAAGTGTTTTTGCGTAACATGCTTACTAATGTATTTAGGGGAGAAAATGCTCATTTTTTATACCTTTTAACACATATGAAGTCACAGTTAAAGTTAATATACTGTGACGGTTGTCTTTATTAGGAAATGGAATTTGAAAACTAGTAACTTTTTTGGAGCGAAATTCGGTATATCTTTTTGTCTTTACAAAAGATTTTCTGGCTTGATAAATGGAACAAGAGTAATTTACATCCATCTCTTTTCCTCTTCTCTATGTATGTATGTCTCCCATTCTTCACATCCCTCTTTCTTTCCCTCTCCCTCTCTCTCTGTCTCTGTCTGTCTGTATATATATACATCGCTCTTTTGCTCTTTTTCACAGCATTAGCTGGAAAACAAAGATTCCTTTAAAGTCGGGTTTGAAAAGTGTTTTTCAAATATCTCAGTATTGAAAATTGTTACGAAACTTTGTTTTTGTTTATTGAACTGTGTAGTTTCAGTATGAACTATTCGTCCCAACTGACTAAAAGGCGATGAGGTGTACGAATTTGATAGCCTTAGTTAACAAAATATTATCCTTCTGAGGGAGGAATTTTTTTTCAGAGTTGCAAAAGATTTATAATTTTACCACAAAGGTAATTCTAGTATTGTTTAGAAACCTTGAGTACAATTACTCAGTTACTTTATTGCTGTAACAAAAATACTTCTTTCTTCCTTATGACAAAATCTCTAAACAAAAAACAAAATAATTTGTGCTGTTATCCAAACCCTAGTTCCAAGAGCACAATT
>RDPX01000183.1:1246291-1257204 GCA_003991215.1 Morbakka virulenta | reverse complement strand
TGCTAACTTTTTTCTGTCTGCTTTCTTCAATCCTGGGAAAAAGGGTTTATGACGCATATATCCCAAGTTGTTCCAGCCTCATTCACGCCGTTATTTTCATTAATTTTATCTGACATTTTTACACTCATTTGAGGATTAGCGAAGTTAAGGTTACACTACCACCGGTATTTTTTTCAAGACACCATCTTTAGAGGGGTTGCCAACGAAAGCTAAAGAGTCCTCTCTACCCATAAGGCAGACTAGCCCCCGTCGGATGCCAACCCGACATTTCTTGGTCTCGGGGAGAACTAACAGGTACTACACCTTGCTCAATGGTGACCTGGAGGTAGTTGTGGCAAAGGGTAACCTCATTCGCCCACGTCGAAACTCCACAACCGGATGCAGTTTTATGTCAATACCCAGGACAAAGTATTATTATTATTAGTAGTATTATTATTATTATTAGTTGTAGTAGTAGTAGTAGTAGTAGTAGTAGTAGTAGTAGTAGTAGTAGTAGTAGTAGTATTACCATTATTACAAGCATAATTATTATTATTCATTTTCATAAAGTTAGCTGTTTGATACAATTGTTCACCGGGTCACCCCCAGTGACCCGTGATAAACAAATGTTTTGAGAGACGCTTTTACCAATATTTAGTACACAGGTACAACAAAATTTATGTGGTTTGGTCGATACGGACAATAAATAATAAATAATACAAGACACACACATGTACGAACTCAAAACACGAGTATCGAAAATAGCAAAACGACGAATTCAGTACGAAATTAGTGTAAAAGTATATGTAAAAATAGTATTAAAAAATTTTATTTAAAAGTTCGTATCAAAAGAAAGTATACAATTGTCTAGTGAGAGCAGATAAAAAAATTCTTTTAGAAGATTTAAATTGGGTTTTATGTAAGATGTGAGCTGAACTTGTTATAACATATTTTTTTTGTATTTTTTTGAAGCTGTGATTCCTGGGAATTTTGTCTAAATATTTTTGTGTGCCTTTTTTTATCCTCCCTAATGCATCTACCATCACGGGGATTGTTGTGGTTTTAAGTTTTCACATTTTTTGAATTTCAATTTCCAACTCGTATCTGATACTATTGACATATTCCCCCATAAATATATTCTCCTACACGGTCATGCCGTTTCACTTACTCGCTGGGGGTAAGTGGGAGTTGTCTACCTGGTAGTTCCTCGTGAAAAGGCTTTGTTCTTGAGCTGGAATTACGAAGCTTCAGTCTCTCCCTTCAGACTTAAACTTCGGAGCCACTGATGGGTAGCATTTTGGTCAAGATCAGCGTTGGGACTCCGAAGAACATACTGACCGTGCAGAGTTTTCTGGCTACATTTATCAGCAAGCTATTGGTTTTCGATCTTTTTGTAGCTTTTGTTGCTGGAATGTTTTGTGCGACAAGCTTTCAGCGGTCGATTGCAAGTTCATTGGTAAACTTTCTAACTTCTTTACAAATAGAGTGGAGTTTTTTACCATTTTCATGGTCAAAAACGAGCTGTAACATCTAATCATCAGTCGTGTCTAAAATTTATTCATGCCTATGGCGGAAGTTTTTTAGGAACGTTCTAGCTGAACCAACCCTCTTCCCACCTCACGTCTTAGCAAGTACGGACGGTCAACGTCTGCTATGGGGTGTAACATGTTTCCTGTAAAAAATTTTCTGTTTTTAACATCCGTTCTTTGCAGATCAAGCATGTTCCAATAAATGATGTAATAACTGTACTGGATGACAGAAACTGCAAGACTATTAATAGCCTATGTTATATTCTTTTCGTTTGACTCTGTTTTAAGCGCCATTCTAATGCGTCCATAATATTATTTACGGATCTTCTCTTACATGGCGACATGGTTGAAGCTGTCACCTTCGTTTACGCCTAGATATTTGTAACTTCCGTCTGGATTTAACGCTTTGATGGTAGTGTTGATGTCAAGATTTATGGATGAAGTCTGAGAGAGTCCGAGACTTAGATTTATTGATAAAATAGACAAGGAAACCAAAATAGAAGCTCTGAGATCTGTAAACAATCTGTGCTCCACAGCAGATTTATGGTTGTGTGTCACTGTACAGATAGGCGCTAATTTTGAAGGCATTAATGATATTACTACTGGAATTTTTACCAGACTCAAGTAATATGAAAGATTAGATGCAGTATATTTTTAATTACATTAACATTGAATATGCGAATATCGCAAGGTATCATCAGATTTTGTTATTAACATGAATTCTGATTAACTGAAAGTAAAAACCATTTTTATCCCAAAAATGACTTATTTTTCAAACTTTATTCGATATCAATAACAATATCAATAACAATCTGTGTGAATTTCAGTGGATATGAACTTGGACTCAAGGTAGGCCAATTTGAGCCTCAGGGTATGGACAACCCTGCCCTGCAGAGTCCCCGGGTCGCCCTTCGGCAAGGCGAACTACCCGGATAGCCACCCCTCCCTGGTTAACGGAGCCTTCCTCCTATCGGCCCGTTCTGCCTGATTGGGGACGATGAGTGGGACGGTGCATGAGTGGGCGTAGGAGCTTTGTTGACAAGGCCACGGATGGCCACTCACTGCTTTGTGAGTTGGTGGGGCACTACCAAAGGCTAAGAGAGTAAACCCTGACAGAAAATCCCCTTCCATGGGTTAAACTCACTGCCTTGTGAGCAGGTCATTAGACCAAAGGCTAGGCCCACTGCTTATAACTAGTGGTTGGTGTAAGAAAAGGCATCCTACCGGAAAAACACATACCGAAACCAAAAGCGAATGAGTCAAAATCAAAACAAAACCATACCGGATCGGTCGGGGCCCGGGATAACAACGACCGCCAGTTCTGTGGGTCACCAGTGTGGTACTGGAAACTATGCTACTGGGGTAAACAGACATGCGAGAAGAAGAAGAGGAGGAGGAGGAAGAAGAATAAGGAAGAAGCAAGCTAGGAAGAGAGAACAGATGGAGGAAGTGAGCATGAGAGTAGGCACCCTTAATGTCGGCAGCATGACAGGAAGATCAAGAGAAGTAGTGGACCTCGTGCAAAGAAGAAACATCAACGTTTTGTGTGTCCAGGAGACTAAATGGGAAGGGGCAAATGCCAGAGAAATAGGTGACGGGCACAAGCTGAATTACTACGGCACAGGCAACAAGAGAAATGGGGTTGGCATCATCCTCGATCGAAGCCTAGTTGGGAGCCTGATCGAAGTAAAGCGAGTTAGTAACAGAATCATATGGATGAGACTGGAAGTAAGAGGATTGCAGACTAACATTATCAGTGCATATGGACCACAAGTAGGGTGTGATGAAGCTGAGAAAGAGGACTTCTGGAGCGACCAAGATTTCACCATGACGAGAGTATCCAGAACGGAACGGGTGTTCATCGGCGCAGACCTGAATGGACATGTTGGCGAAGGCAACGCTGGAGATGAACATGTAATGGGCAGGTATGGATGGGGAACAAGGAATGAAGGAGATGAAAGAGTAGTTGGCTTTGCAACAAGCTGTAAGATGGCTATTACCAATACCTACTTCACGAAGACAAATGAGCAAAGAATCACCTATCATAGCGGAAACTACAAGACGCAGATCGACTATGTCCTCTGCAGGAGGCAACACGAAGTTATAGACTGCAAAGCAGTAGCAGGGGAGTGTGCTGCAAGTCAGCATCGACTGGTTGTCTGTAGGGTAAAGTTTAGTGTGAAAGCAAAGAGAGCAAAGAGCTCAGAACCAAAGATCAGATGGTGAAAGTTGAAAGAGCAATAGTATAGGCATAGTTTTGTCTCGGAAGAGAAAAAGGAACTTGGTGAGGTGTTCCCGGTTGACTGGGATATTACTTCTGGGTCCGTCAAGTCGACTGCCAAGGAGGTACTTGGTGAAACTTCGAGAAAGGGAAAACCAAACAAGGATACTTGGTGGTGGAATGACGAAGTATAGGAATGTCTTCGGAAGAAGAAAGAGGCATACAAGAAATGGAGTAAATCTCAAACTGATGAAAGCAAAAAGGAGTACCGTAATGCCAGTAAAGAAGCAAAGAGGAGTATGGAGAAAGCCAAGTCTGAAGCTTTTGAAGAAATTTACAACAACCTTGAGACTACCGAAGGACAGAAAAATGTCTATCGCATAACACAACAGTTCGATCGAGCTTCCAAGGACTTTCAGCACGTGAAAATGATAAAGGACGTAGAGGGCCATGTTCTGAATTCAGAAGAAGACATTCTAGAGAGATGGAAGGAATATTACGAGAAACTAATCAACAAGGAAACCCCAAGGGAAAGGAGGGATGAAGTAGAAGAGATACGTAAAGGACCTGTGGAGCAGATTAGCGAGGAAGAAGTGAAGACAGCTCTAAGTCGAATGAAGAATGGAAAAGCAGTCGACCCGGACGGTATCCCAGCAGAGATGTGGAAATGCTTAGGAAGTAGTGCCCTTATGTTCTTAACGTCATTGTTCAACGACATCTTGGCAACCGAGCACATCCTTGAAGACTGGCGGAAGAGCACCCTTACACCCATCTTTAAGAAGAAGGAAGATTTACAAAGCTGTTCCAACTACTCGACATCAAGCTCATGAGTCACTCAATGAAGCTATGGGAGAGAATGATCGATAGCAGGATCAGGAGGGAAGCAGAGATCAGCGAGGAACAGCTCGGCTTCATGCTGAAAAGGAGTACGACTGATGCCATCCTCGCTTTGCGTTTGATAGCAGGAAAACATCGAGAAGGGCAGGAAGAGCTCCATTGGTTGTTCATTGACCTAGAAAAAGCTTATGATCGGGTACCGCGAGAGGAAGTATGGTACACGTTGAGAAAATAAGGCGTCACAGAAAGTATCTGAAGTGTGTACAAGACATATACAGTAAATGTGAGACAGCGGTGAAGTGCACGGCTGGACAGAGTGAACCATTCAAAGTGGAGGTTGGGTTACATCAAGGTTCAGCTTTGAGCCCTCTCTTGTTCGCAGTGGTCATGGACGTGCTCACCGATCCCATCAGGAGGCCAAGCCCTGGCAACATGATGTTTGCAGATGACGTAGTACTGATCAACGGAGANGGTACACGTTGAGAAAAAAGAGGCGTCACAGAAAGTATCTGAAGTGTGTACAAGACATATACAGTAAATGTGAGACAGTGGTGAAGTGCACGGCTGGACAGAGTGAACCATTCAAAGTGGAGGTTGGGTTACATCAAGGTTCAGCTTTGAGCCCTCTCTTGTTCGCAGTGGTCATGGACGTGCTCACCGATCCCATCAGGAGGCCAAGCCCTGGCAACATGATGTTTGCAGATGACGTAGTACTGATCAACGGAGAGAAGGCAGAAGCTGAAGAGGAGCTGAAAAATTGGAGGGGAGCCTTGGAGAAAAGAGGGATGAAGGTCAGCCGGTCAAAAACAGAGTACGTATGTATCAACAAAGATGAAAACCTACCACCGATCTCGATCACCGGTGAGGAGGTCCCGGAAGTGACGGAATTCAAGTACCTGAGGTCAACTATACAATATGACGGAGGCATTGACAAAGAGGCGAAGAAAAGAATCCCATCTGGATGGGGCAGTTGGCAAAAGACAACGGCGGAGATGTGCAACAAAAGAGTGCCAGAGAAAGTGAAGGACAAGCTCTACAAGACAATAATAAGACCGGCAATGATGTACGACATGGAAACTGTTTCTTTGACGGCAGGACTCGAGAAATGGATGAACGTAGCAGAAATGAGAATGCTTCGATGGGCTCTGGGTGTTACTCGAAAAGACAAGTTGCGCAACGAGGTAGTGAGAAACAGGCTGAATGCTGGAGAACTCTGTCAGAAGATAAGGAAGTCCAGGTTGAGAGGGTTCGGGAACGTGGAGAGGAGAGAAGAGGGCTATGTCGGAAGGAGAGTGCTGAGGATGGATATACCAGGAAGGAGAAGAAGAGGGCGACCAAAGCAAAGATGGATGGATAACATCAAAGCTGACATGATGGAGAAGGGGCTAAGATGCGAGGACGCCCAAGATCGTGCCATATGGAGGACGAAAATTCGCTGTGGATACCCCTGAATCAAGGAGCAGCCGAAAGAAAAAGAAGAAAAGGAAGAACTTGGACTTTTTATTATTTAAAAGAGTTTTTTTCTAGAAGTAAGAGCCTTATTTTGCTCTAGATTGGTTAAATATGATAAAAAATGAGAATTGTATTTCAATTTCTGTCCTACTAAATTAGGCCAAGGATAACAAAAACAACATTCATTTGCTTCGGTATTTTTTCTGTATCGCTAAAATTGTGGGAAACATTTTAGTTTGATATTTCCCTGGTTTAAGTAAAGGTAAGAGAATTAATTAATTTTAGATCAGAGTTGAGAGTAAATATAAATCCCGTAATTATACGGAATATCTTTGTATCTAAAAATTTCTATGTAAATTAAGTCCAACTTGTTGGTAGATGTAGTACACGAGACTAATCTTTAAGTACTATAGTTTTGTTTCGATAAAGAACTTATGTTAACTTTTGTTATATTGAAAAAATAGACACTTGCTCCTATGAAGGACTGCAGGCAGTTTTAATCAGAAGACAGACAGCTTAGAAACAGAGCATTCTTGTTTGATAAACAGATTTAAAGAACAACATTGTGTTATCTGCAAAAAATATTTTTTACACTACTTATCGCACGCAAATGTCAAACTAACAGAAATTTAGCAGCTAAACTTATTAAAACACAAAATTTGAAGATAAAGTATTATTTCTGTAGTTTTAGAACAATATTATTAAGAATATTTTGTTCTTTTAAATTATTTAGTGACAAAAGCATCAAAGGAAATCACCCTCTGCAAGTTTCATTTAAATGACAGCTTTCTGATTTGGTTTCATTGCAGTACATTTTAACAGATAGACAAAGTAAGTGATTTAACACCTTTGTTTATTTAGACAATTTTCAATATGGTTTTGTGTAGAACCTTGTGATAAATGAAAAAAAACAATCTTATTACTGTTATTTTAAATAACTTTATATTTTGCAACTATCCGATAAATTTATGTTTGTTTTCTCATCATCATTATTAATATAATTATCTTTATTATATTTTTGCTAATAATCATCTGTTTTAATACAAAATGTTTAATGCCAACTTTCTCTCAATCAAGCTCTTGCAATGTCATCATCAAATTTGTTATTTGTTGGCTCAAATATATGACGTTACTGACCATTACCTCGGGCATTAAAATAGGATCTTAAAAGCATCAGGAGAGTGCATTCTCTGAAAAACAGATTGTTTGAGTGCTTATCAAATGTTGTAGTCCTGAAAAAAACAAATTTGCAACAAATGCCGTAATGCAGACGTAGTCTATTTGATAGTTACTTCAAAATGTTATATTCGTTGCCTTCATAAAACTCTGCAAGCGCCAAGTCAGCATCTGTTGGCCATTGTCAGTGCTTTCAATTATATCTTATGGTCCAATATCCACTACCATGCTCCAAATTCCTTATTTTGTGACGATAAATTTGCATTGAGCTGACCAGTTGTAACAATTTAGTACTTGTGCTCTTATCAAGTAACTATACTATAAAAAACTAGAGGTGGTATTAAGACAGTGTTAAGACAACAAAGTTTTTTATAACTTGCAGTAAACAAACTTGCTTTTAAAGGAGCCAAACAAACAATTTGGTACACATTTTATGTTTTCATTGACTTTTAAGCTTAAATCAGTTTCATGATTGATCATCCTAATTTGTTAAAAAGGTAATTCCTAAACGATACTAATAAGCATGACAAAATACGTTAAAACGATGTCCCGACGTTCCATCTGGCCGTACGGACACACCAATAAATAAATGACCTTTAATTTATTTGTTGTTGTCAGCAAACATTCTTATTTTGGCAACAAGATAAGCATGTTCAAATTCTTCAAGTGCTTATCCATCAATTTCTTTATTGTCTCTGGTTCTGGAAATGTGCATCACTTCAGTCTTCTTTGCATTCATCTTCAAACCAAGTGCTCACTGCGATCTTTTCTCATTTTACATAATAATATAAATCAGCTCCTGAGGGGTTGGCATCCTTGATGCATCGCCTGCACAATGCTGATTACTCATAGGACATCCACCAACGCCGATGAGATAAAATAGTGCACATTGCTGTCTTACAATACTTCTTGCATTACGTTTTCCGTTAAGATGTTAAAATGAGTTTGGGAGAGTAGACATCCCTGACGAAGGCCTTTCATAATGGAGAAGCAGTATGTTCTATCACAATTAAATTTCACACCAGACTATTGCATTTGACACAGCGCTTTCATGGGTTTTACAACATGAGCTGAAAACCAGACAATATTTTTCAATATTATCTTACTTGCATGGTAGATTAGAAATATTGTCCTGTGAGTTCACACAACAACAAACCTCCCTTTTTTGTATTAGTTCAACCGGTGCTCGGCGCCAATCAATAGGCCCTTCAGCCGTCCCACTAATCTGTAGTCAAAGTTTGTTTTAGGCAGATGGCTGTATCTACTCATGAAAGAAGTAGTTCTGTTGGAATTTCTTCACAACCGGAGGTTTTCCTCGAGTAAGCTCTGAACTGAATCACAGTCTATATCAACAGCCCTCTAAATGTACGAGTGTTTTTCACACCTGATATTGAATCATTGCAAACTAGAATGTAATCAAATTTATTTTGTGTTCTTCCGTCTGGTGACGTCCATGTGTATAATCTTTGCGTAATCTTAGCACTGTATAACTCACAGAATACAATCCAAAAACAATTTGTAGAAGGTTCTGTTAGGTAAACTCAAACACCACCTTACCCTGTTACGTCTCCAACTGAGAAAATCAAAGTACCGATTTAGTCTGTCCGAAAATGTCCCTTACCACACCACCTGTTTTCTACAATGCCCATATTGCTGATGTCATAATGCTGTCCTTCATTGATGACCAATTTTCCTGTGTTGATGCTTCGAACATTCCATGTTGTAAATTTCATGGTACTTCTAAGACGCATCTTTGTGCTTTCCTAATATCGGTGTATGTACGTGCTAAACGCTTTGATTCATACATGTCATTTTATGTAGTGACACTGGCGCGATATCATCTTTTTGCCAGTCATCATTTGGAGAGCTTCTGGGCTGGCGATTTCACCATCAACTTATACATCTGGTCTTAAATTGTTTCGTTCTGCCTTTTGAGTATATAGCCAAAAAAGGAGACATTGCAGCTAGCCATTACTTTCCAGATTCCAAGTACCATATTAAAAGTTGTGGGTATGTTCATCCGTTATCGTAAAAAGATATCTTCTCCCTGACCATTGTTTCTACCGAGCAACTGACGAGAAGAAGTCTCTTCCGCCCTGATAGACATAAACTGTACTCTTTCCAACAGCTTCATTATTTAACTAATAGCTGGAACCCTAACAGGAACTATCCCTTCGGGTATGAGGAAACCTGAAGGAATGCATTGTTGAGTAGGTTTGTTTAAGTTCCTAAGGCTTCCTGGTCCTTATATCAGGATTATTTCTCTAGCTTTGCTTATTGGTGATACTGAGATTCGTTCCCAGACATTTTGTAATGTAAAGTAGTAAAATGCAAAACTCGCCAATGCTATCTCGACAACGTCCTGGATTACTTCATTTGTGTGTGATACAGCAGAGAAGTCCTTTTTACACAACCTACACTTAATTAAATAAGTTCAGTCTCTAAAGATATCAGACTTTTGCTTTTTACATGGCATTTTTGGTGCCTTTTTTAACGTCATCTGATCCATATTTGGATCTCTTGTTACTCTTCTTGTTTCAGGTGTCACATCTTTCTGTTTATGATTCGTTCGTCAATATTCTAGTTCTGATGTTTCATGTTTATAGGAACATTTTTCTCTTCCGGTGAAATACTTGGAGTTTTCAGCCATGTCTGAGGTTGTTTCATCAGCTTAATTTTAAATAGCAAATGTTGTACTTGCGGATTTCGTTCTACATGTCTGTGTTTGTGAGAATCGCTGTAAGCCATTCAGTGTACAGGTAAACCGTCTCCTTTGCTGGCTATGCTTTAGATTGCTTGAGTCTTTGTCTGACTGTGAGATCATGGTTGAAATAATTCATGCTAAATCATAAAGCTAATATCACTTAAAACAACCTACAATAGTTACATATTGTAAGCCCCTGGTGCTAGTTTTGTGACAATGGCATTTATAGCTTTATTTTGTAAATAATGAAGGAACTTGTCCTCTCATCTGGCTTTATCTTTTGAGTTATATTTGAGAATATATCCTTGCTACCAATATATATATATATATATATATTATGCATATATATATATTTATATACACAAGAAGTAACTGCAATATTCCGACATACATGAGTATATTTTGATCAAACTCATAATTCATATGATAAATCAAAGATCAAATTAATATTTCAAAAAACCTTTTACATCTAACTTTCTTTGACTTTCGGCTTTTCCCTTTAGGGGTCGCCACAGCGGATTTGTCTCCTCCATTTCGCTCTGTCTGCTGCCTCATGTTGCTGCACTCCTCCAGCTCTCATGTCCTCTTCAATCACATCCATATATCTTATCTTCGGTCGGCCTCTTCGTCTTCTCCCAGGTATATCCATTTCCAGCATTCTCCTTCCTATATAATCTTCCTCTCTCTCCTGAGCACATGGCCAAACCACCTCAGTCTTGACTCCCTTTGCTTGTCTCCCAGTCTCCTCACATGCGCAATGCCTCTTATATACTCGTTTCGTATCCTGTCCAACCGGTTGACTCCCAACAACCATCGGAGCATTCGTAGTTCTGCCACCTCTAGCTGAGCCTCCTGTTTCCTTGATGTCGCCACTGTCTCTAGACCAAACAGTAATGCAGGTCTCACAACTGTCTTATATACTTTGCCCTTTACCTTCGGAGATATCTTCCTATCACAAATAACACCCGTAACTTTCCTCCATCCGTTCCATCCCGCCTGTATTCGTTTTTTCACT
>RDPX01000183.1:1219271-1243342 GCA_003991215.1 Morbakka virulenta | reverse complement strand
CAGACAGGAGAAAAGGGCGAAAAATATTTACAACATGGTTTTTATTTTCAGAGCAAGAGAAGGCGTTGGGATAGTCTTGTTAGAAGAGGCGCGCTTTGAACGAGAGCTGGAGTGCTCACAGATGAGATGTTCGCAAGTTCTTTGTGTTGTGGCAGTCTTCTCGCTCCTGGGCAGCCTTTGGGGACGGAGGTCAACCCTAGCAATTCTAGCCCTTGTAATTTCTGTTGGCACGTTCTACTGACATTGAACGAGAGCTGAGGTGCACATAAATGTGATGCTCGCAATGTTTTCTGTTAGTGATGGAGTACTCATCTCAATTCTCCATCCTTGTGAACACTCTGCAAATAATTTCCATCTGTAAATCTTCACCCTTTTACCTGTGTGATACTGACGCCTAAAATATTAACTAGAAAATTACTTTTCATTGTGTTTCGTTTTTTCTACGTACCAATTTTGTCAACATTTCTGTTCTTTATTTCTTTTTGATATTCCAAAACGATTATTGTACAGTACAACTTGAAACTTTGATGCTTCTTTTATATGACAGTGCATTATACACATTACAAATTGATATCAGTCTTGTTTTGATAGCTCTTGTTTATGTAATAAGCATAATGAACATTGTAATATTGTTAATATATTGGTAGTACTGTTGTTATGCAAACTTTATACTACAAAAATGAAAAGACAGCTTTGTTTCTGTATTTCATCATTCTCTTTGGATATTCGTTATATTTATAAATAGTATGCTGAAAGCAGTCCTCTTTGCCGTTTTTGTAAGATTATCGCCAGCCAAGTTATTTTCGCCCTTGGAGAAAGTTCACATTTGCATAGCTTATAGAAACGTCATCAAAAAAGGAAGGAATGTAAAGTAGTTTACATTGAAAATTTGATGAAAATATATATTTTAGAAAATGCAACTCCTAATGCTAAAGGGTGAACCTATTTTTATTACCTTTAACAAGGAGTTTATGATAGTTATTTGTCAGTATTATATCAATTGCATTAGTCTTTTCTTTCTCCTTAAAGGCGTTTTGTTTACTTTATAGGTGTTTTATGTTTCATGAAGATTAAAGCGTAAAGTCAGTTCCAGATTACTCGTGTTTATGTTTACTACTTTATTACTTTATTCAGTCATCATAACGAAAATGAATCGTCTCCTGCGACCTCAAGTGTTCGACGTTGACCGCGCTCACACTGATGCTTCTAAATTTGAGAACTTTGTTGAGGTTATACAGCCAGAATCAGGGACTAATCTAGACGTGCTCAAACTCAAAACACTAATAAACTATATCTCAGATGAGGTGTATGATTTAATCGCTGAAGTAGCTACATATGACGAAGCCATAAATATTTAGCTGCTTCTTATGTCAACCCGAAAAACGAGGTATTTGCTCGTCATCTCCTCACAACTAGGCGTCAGGATTCGAGTGAACGTCTTGACAGCTACATGCAAGTGCTAAAATCTATGAGCAAGGACTGTAATGTCAAAGCTGTAGGTGCAGAACAAAACCGTATTGACTATATCTGTGATGCCTTTATCAATGGACTACAGTCAAAACCACATTCGCCTGTGGCTGCTAAACTACCACTGCAGACAGCATATGACCAAGCAAGAACGCTTGAAAATGCTCAGACGCAGAGCGCAGCATATCAAACATCTCCTTTTACAATGAATACAGCTGCCAGCAAACCGTCAATGCCCGAACCAGAAGGGATGTTACTACCCTCTTCTGGCCCTAGTTCGAGCTGTAATAGTAGTCAACCTGCAGGGGCAGCAAGGTGTATGACATATTACTTTTGCTGAAATCCCAGACACTCAAGGAGTAAATGTCCCGCTACAGATGCCAGCTGTCACAACTGTCAAAAGAAGAGACATTTCTTTAAGGTGTGCAGGTCAACAGTAAGCAATACTTCATCTGCCCTTACGTCCACACTACCATCTATCACCGGCCCTACAGGTTCTAACTGTCTGAAGCATGTCCTTGCAAATTGTGAAGTGAACAACCACAATACTGTAGTTCTCCTGGACACTGGAAGCTCCGATAGCCATATAGACCTACAACAGCCAAACGTTTGCACTTACAAGTTACGCCATACAAAAGTTAAATCAAAATGGCTCACACCTCTCAAAACGTGAGGGACTATGCCATGTCACAATAAGCTTGCTGGGTAACAAGTATAATCAAGTGAAGCTGTTCGTGATGAAATCATTTTGTGCACCTGTATTTATTGGTCAAGATTTTCTTGCTCTACACTCCAGCTTAGAAATAGCGTTCGCCAGTTCAAAACCACCTCTTAGACTAAATGCTTTAGTACCTGCTGCAGTCGAACAGCCCTATGTGTTCAAGCACCTTACTTCGGATTGTCATCCAGTTGCAGTCAAATCCAGAAAGTATTCAGACGAAGATTGCAAATTTATCAGTGAAGAAGTAGGGAAACTTCTTGATGAAAAAGTGATAGAGACAAATGAATCACCCTGGCGAGCACAAGTTGTGGTCACTAATGGAAAAAGGCACAAGAGGATGGTTGTTGATTATTCACAAACCATAAACTGCTTTACACAGCTTGATGCCTAGCTCCTTCCTGGTATTGACGAGATAGTCGAGAATATCGCAAAATTCAACATCTTTACAACAACAACAACAACAATAATAATAAAAATAATAATAATACACACCTGTAGTCCCGAATACGAGAGAGAGAAACACACTTTAGAAATATAAATAAGTAAATACTAAAATTAACTGTAATATAAATAATATCATCTTGATGATCGACTCTTTCGTCGTCTGGTTTCGTGTACATCCATCCATCCTTTCTTTTGTCAAAACTTTAACATGTTTGCGCGATTTTCGTTCTCCACAATGGTCGATTGGTAACAATNAAGTTACGCCATACAAAAGTTAAATCAAAATGGCTCACACCTCTCAAAACGTGAGGGACTATGCCATGTCACAATAAGCTTGCTGGGTAACAAGTATAATCAAGTGAAGCTGTTCGTGATGAAATCATTTTGTGCACCTGTATTTATTGGTCAAGATTTTCTTGCTCTACACTCCAGCTTAGAAATAGCGTTCGCCAGTTCAAAACCACCTCTTAGACTAAATGCTTTAGTACCTGCTGCAGTCGAACAGCCCTATGTGTTCAAGCACCTTACTTCGGATTGTCATCCAGTTGCAGTCAAATCCAGAAAGTATTCAGACGAAGATTGCAAATTTATCAGTGAAGAAGTAGGGAAACTTCTTGATGAAAAAGTGATAGAGACAAATGAATCACCCTGGCGAGCACAAGTTGTGGTCACTAATGGAAAAAGGCACAAGAGGATGGTTGTTGATTATTCACAAACCATAAACTGCTTTACACAGCTTGATGCCTAGCTCCTTCCTGGTATTGACGAGATAGTCGAGAATATCGCAAAATTCAACATCTTTACAACAACAACAACAACAATAATAATAAAAATAATAATAATACACGCCTTTAGTCCCGAATACGAGAGAGAGAAACACACTTTAGAAATATAAATAAGTAAATACTAAAATTAACTGTAATATAAATAATATCATCTTGATGATCGACTCTTTCGTCGTCTGGTTTCGTGTACATCCATCCATCCTTTCTTTTGTCAAAACTTTAACATGTTTGCGCGATTTTCGTTCTCATCATTCCAGTTTTCGATAATCCCACCACTTTTTATCATAGTTTTAAAAGTGTCTTTGTACCTCAGATTTTGGTGTCCCTATTTTGCATTTGGTAGAAAATGATAAATCATTCGAGTCAAACACGCGGCTGCGTAAGCAACCATAGCCATTTGAAATCGCCTGTATTCGTGCAGTTAATTGCTCAGTTAATGAACAGTCACTGGTTACAATGCACCCCAAATATTTGAAAGAATTGACATTTTAAGTACTTTACCATCAACGAAAAACTCAACAAGTGGCCAATGTTTTGTTTTTGTTGATGTTGATCGAAAGACCCTTTTTTTTCAAGGTTGTTGTATGCTGTTAACATAATTTGTAGACCAATAGGGAAGTCACTAAATATAAGATCATTATCATTAAACCAGTCCTTGGATGTTCTGCTGCTTGCTGAAGGAGATTCTTAAAATCTTCCCACCCTTGTGCATTCTGGTAGTTTCTCATTGAGAAATTACCAGAGTTTCTCTTTCTTTTCTCTGGTCATTTTTGCGTCCCGTTTACTTGGCGGCTTTAGACTCATCTTCTTTTGTTTTGTTGCGAATTTACACTTACACACTAGATGTTTAGGATCTGTAAAGCAGTTAGCGTTTGCTCTTACTTTGGTTGTTGTGATATGCTGTTTTGCAGTTTTGTTGGCAAGAACATGGTCTATCTGACGCCAGTGTTTGGAGCGAAGATGCTGCTAAGTTTTGTTGAGGGAGTTTTTTAAAGTGAAAAATAGTTCCCATGACTGGAAGTTGAAATCTGGTACAAAATTCTAAAAGCATAAGCCCATTGGAGTTCATTTTACCAACTCCGTGCTTTCAAATTACAGTTGCCAAGAAGACCATCTTTACCAACTCAAGCGTTTAGGTCTCCAAGAATGATTACTTTATCTTGTTTTGCATTATCAAACAAATCTCCTAGTTTCTCGTAAAAACATTCTTTTTCTTGGTCTGATCTCTGGATTGTGGGTCCATATACGCTTATGAGGGTCAGGAAATGACATTGCTGGAGTTCGATTCGGATGCTCATATATTGGTCATTTATAGGTCGAGGATTCAGGTCAAGTGATTTTCTGACTGCAAAACTAACACCTGCTTCTTTCTTTTCCTTACTAGTCCAGAAGATTGTATGACTTTTCTCAATTACATTACCATTTCTAGGTCTTCTGACCTCACTCAATGCACATATGTCAATGTTAGCTCTCTCATGCGACAGATGATGGCGGTAGCGCGTTCAGGACGCATTGAATCTGCGCTGTCATTCGTAGTACGTACATTCCATACACCAAAAGATAAGGTTTTGTATGGTTTTCGCCCACTTTTCGCCACAACCATACTGTTTGACGCATCGATTATCCTAAATGGGGTAGCATGATTCGTAATTTTATTATCATCTATTTCCATAGTGTGAAGGCTGCACCAAAGAAGTCAACACTAAGTGGTGCTACAGAGTGTCCCTTGGCAAGAAGATTTCGTAAACCAGTGGTACAGCATAGCTGAGACGACTGCGAAAATTTTCTTGTTGCTGTTGCGAGAACAATTGCCGAGCTGACAAGGTGAACTGCAGGGTGCCAGAAACTTTGCCGAGTTGGCAAAAGAAACTTCCATGCCAGACATTCTTCCCAGTTAAGAAACATGCCTGCCGAGTATGGTAACCCTGACAGGGTAAGCTACTGGTGGACTAACACTTGCTCAAGTTGAACACCCAAGCTAATGGAGGGAAGGAAGCGCTTTCCTTCTCCATTCTGGAGCTCGCAACCCAGGTTGGTCTCCAGCCAATGCCCAAATCTTTACAACACTGGGATTAAAAAAAGTGCATTCCACCAGGTATCCATTTGCAAAGAGGAAAGACAGTACACTGGCTTTGAAGCTGATTTAGAGACTGTATCAACGTATGATCTATGAGGCCATCTCTGAAAACAAATTAAAGAGAACCTTCTCCTATCTTGATTAAGTCACCATATGCAGAGTGAATCGAGTAGACCAAGATGAGAATGTGCAGAAATTCCTCAAAGTTGCAGAGAAACTCAACCTAGAATTGAATGAAACAAAAAGTGTATACTACACAGACAGTCTAAATCTACTGGACTACACTGTGTCCCATGGCTGCATCAAACAAGACCCTGAAAGACTCAAGCCATTACTTGAAATGCCTCTGCCACAAACAAAAAAAGCTTGAAAGGGTGTTGGGGCTTTTTTCATATTACGCACACTGGATACAAAGCTACTCTTCAAAGGTACGCCCATTCCTTTCTGCCACATCATTCTCACTGGACAAAGACGCTGGGAAAGCAGTGGATGCCAAAATACTGCGTAGTAAAAGCTGCTATCTTTTCTATTGAAGGATAAAGGTTATTCATGACCAGTTGTAGCAAAAGCGGAGCTCTTAAACACCTGAATACAACTTTAGAAAAAAATGTTGTTATTACAATCAAAATATATATGAAACCACATCTGACCAAAACACTCTTTCCAAATCGCCTTTAAAATAATCTTAAGCAATCAGAGAATGTCTGACCTTTGAAAAAAAGCTTTGATTCACAAGGCAGTGTTACTGAGGAAACATACTGTTTTAAAGACAACAACTGCAGGGAGTACATTTCAAATTCTCTCGTATTACTATCACTAAAGAGGTAAGAATCTCAAGGGAGGCTGGAATTAAGATTGTCGCAGTCAAAATATTTCAGAAAGCTACCCTTAGCTACATTTCCTAGCTAGAGGTTTGAAGATCAATCTGGAAATCATAACTGCTATGTTAATTGGATGGAGAATGGTTCTTTTTCGTTAGAAACGAAAATTCTGAGACCGGAAGACATAATCAGAAGAAATGTAAGTTGTGCTTTTAAGTCGTATTATCAAGGCTATCTGGAAAGACCAGTAAGGAGTGGAGACGTGCTGACCAGAATTAAAGTGTGAACTTTATTTATATACACCATTCAGACAAAGACGAAAAGCTAGAGCGAATTTTGAATATCTGAATGTTGCATAAGTGAAGTTCTCTTCATGATATTGTAAAAGAATTCTCAAAGTATATTAAATGATTAATTTTTGTTTGTTGATTAGTCTATTTCTGTGATTTATACTTTTATTTGCTTCTAGAGTTTTCTCTCACTGACTCATATTTGCAGGCATTGAATGAACCTCACTTTCAAAATCAAAATATCTATTTTTTTTATTCAAAATATTGATTATGTCTTGGCCTTCTTACATAAATAGCCATGGCTGTAATTCAACCCCATTCTATGTTTTAAGATTAATTTGGTCCAAGCCACTCTCTCATATTTCTACGCTTTGTGCAGGACTGCAGGCCCAATGGGTTTTGGGATACACTCCAACTATTCTTCTTCTTGAACTTCTATTCAAGTATAGAGGGAAAAACTTGTGACCTACAAGACGCTTTTTCAAATCAAGTTACACACATTATGAGAACAATATTCAGAAATTGAAATGTAACACATCTTTTAGCAATATCATGTTTTTCGTTCCTGATCTACCTTGCCAAGTACCTAAGTATCTATGATTATAGTAGCCTGATATTGAGAGAAGTATCACTCGAAACATAGCTCAGAATGGTTTACCACTCAAGACGTGATAAAGCTTCTATATGTACGCCTCCACAGAGAAATATCAGCGTCAAATTGCTGACATGACCTGATTAAGAAGGTAACACCGATTGCTCAGTTGATAGAACATGTGCTTTAGGAACATAATAGCCATAGGCACTAGTTTGAAGCCTGTTCAATGTACTTGTTTTTCACTTTTCCACATTTTTAGGATATTTTTATATTATATAGGCAGCTAGACAGAAAAACAGACAGACAGATCTTCTTCCGCCTTGCTTGCCATGGTATCTATTCACTTCCTTTTATCAAATATTATTCTCCTTTTCACTTCCTTGTCTTTGTCCTTTTTTAAAAGTTGTTCCGTTACCCTTTCAAAACAATGGCTCTTTAAGATTAAAGTTTCCACAACGTTCCATGATATTCACTGAACCAAGGTTTCTTCTTTTCCGGTCCCCTGCAAAACACAGTCAAAACACAGTCACCTCAGACTCTAATACTTGTCTTTGTTTTTGATTAGTGGATTGGTCTTGTGGACTAGTCTGGTATAGTTGTGCCGAAAAGATAATTATCACTACAGATATTTGTTGACCGATACATTTGAGTATCTATCACAGTATTTCTGAATTGTTTGCTGTTGGGAATATTGTATATCCGCTTTCTAGTCTTTCTATTTAGATCCGCCTCATTCTGTATTATTTTATGAAGAAACAGTGCCTGTTTTCATCAGTGCATTCAAAGCATAAACTGCACAAAAACCTTTTCTTGCTATTATTTAGCCTTCATATCCCAAGACTGATCCTCACTTTTTCAAAGTTGTAACTCTCACCACCAACACTTAGGTTCATGATTCCTGTTATCAACATGGCGTGTCTATTCAGTGATTTTTGTAGCCATCTCCAGAACTAATCTGTTGTTCCTTAATCTGCGTCGTTAGTAGGGGCGAAAAAGTGCATCACTGTCAGTTTGATTTCTTTCAAATAAAATCTTGCATAGGGTTTTTTTCCCATTGATTTGGTCCAGTCAATAAGAGCTATTGCTACACTTTGATATAGACATGCCTACCCCATCGCTACTATTACCATCGTTTCTATCTGAGTTAGTTTCAGATTTGCAATCCTTTTGGAAAGTAAAATACATTTTACTAGTGCCCATTTTGTCGATATTTTTCCTGACGCATAAGCAAAATTCCACTCTGATACAGCGTTCTCACATTTCAGAAGCGAAGTTTCATGGTAATTTTTGTGTTTAGAAGTAGCCAAGACAATTGCCCTCTTGCTTTCTTGCCCCCCTCCCCCCAATACTTTTATTTTCTTACAGCTGTGTTAAGTATTCATCCTGTACCCATCATTAGACGAGCGGGTTTTGTTTCGAGGTTCTGAAATAGTTTCTAAAACAAACAAGCTTCCACACCACCACGACATGGTTATATATAAGCGGGAAGATATGAATTCACAACCAAAATAATTGGCATACTCTAAAATATTCTACATGTTTACCCCTCCTTTTCCCAGCCCAATCAGGTTCTTCCATATTGTTCCATATTGTGGAGCATAGAAAATATCACACAGAGTCCTAACTTAATCGTGTCTAATGCTTCAAATTTATAGCATTCCCTAAGACTAATAGGAAGACGCATGTTCGTGGAAATATTTTTGAAAGTTTTGATCGAAGATTTTAAATCCATTTAAAACCTAATCAATATTAACTGGTTTTCTCGAATCCAAGTAAAGTGCATCGTTTAATAGTATTTCATGCTACCTTGATGTCTGTTTTGACTTGACTTAACGGAAAATTTATGAATTAAAGAGGTCTAAGCTCGTATATTCTTTTTATTTTCTAGACACAAGAAGTAACGATAGAAACGACAAGTTTCTGAAAATTAAGGTGGTACTCCATTGAGTAATTTCAATAAAATTTTGAGACATAATTAACTATTTTAAATCCTTTATAAATTGTCTGCTTCCTGAATACAAATAAGCTTTGCAGAGGTCACCTGACATATCAATTTTTTGTAAAAAGTCATCTGACGTGCATAGCAGGTAATTACAAGAGAAAAACATATTCAAACCACTTATTACTTTACAACGTCGAACCATTGAAATAAATGGTGTCTATCCCCTGTAGCTCTGGTGGAATAGAAAAATAATTAAACTATTTATAGTTGCGTGGTCTCAGCTGAAGGCAAAGCTATCAAGTTTTCCTTTGCGTTTTAACTGTGTAATCTAATCTGATAAGTATTTAATTATATTCAGATTTTTCTGCTTTCCACCTTCCTTTTAAAGAAATGATAGCCTTTTCTACAAATCCTTAATAGACTTTAGTTTCTTGTACACACTGTGGAACATCAATGAATTGCGAGGCATTTCAGAGAGGAGCTTCTGCATTGCTAGATTTTTATATTTCATATAAACAAATATAAAAAACCCAGATATCAGTTCAGTTACTGAAAATCATGCTTCGTGTGATTCAGAAAGTCCCGGTGCCAATTTAAGCACCATCGGGGAATTAAATTGGCCCATCAACGTTTTTCCTTTTTAAATCATTCCGAAGAAATATTGTAAATATAAACGTAATAAGTTTCCGAAATCTCGTAAAAATGACATTAAAAGCAAAACTGTTAGTAGAAAAATATCAATAGTTGTTTAAAAGGGAAAAAAACAGAGTACAAATAAGTACAGAAATTAGCATCATTCAAAATTTAATAACATATTAACAAAGTTGAAGACTAAGAACCCTCGACACACGTTTGGTCACTTACCAAAGATAAAAATATCAGTAAAAGATATTGGACTACATACTTTTTTGAACATTTGAAAGTGCTTAACCATGTAATATAAATAATAATAATAATAATAATAATAATAATAATACAATAATAATACAGGAAAGCAGCGCCCCTGCCCTAGTTGAGCTGGTTAAACCTGGCGGGAACAGTGGGAAAAGTTGAACTTGCCTTAATTGGCCGACTTAACTTAATTAATAATATCACTACTACAGCACTCCCATCTCCTAGTCTGATAGCTAACAATACATGGAAAGATGTCTTAGTACTAGTACTAAGTCTGGTATTGCAGCATTGAATTCAGACTGGATATTTGTTATTGCCCTGTTTGGTGACAAAAACANTGGCCGACTTAACTTAATTAATAATATCACAACTACAGCACTCCCAACTCCTAGTCTGATAGCTAACAATACATGGAAAGATGTCTTAGTACTAGTACTAAGTCTGGTATTGCAGCATTGAATTCAGACTGGATATTTGTTATTGCCCTGTTTGGTGACAAAAACAACAATAAATAAGCACAATAAGCCATGTTGTTATGTATGCCAAAGGGCATATAATAATAATAATAATAATAATAATAATAATAATAATAATAATAATAATAATAAAAGGGTCGACGGAAAGTGCCCAGACCAGCAGGTCACCTGGCAATTCCTCAGGAAATTCCCAGCAGTACCATGGAGGTACAATAACTTAGTACTGCCTAGTACTGCTGGAAAGCGACATTGACCCCCCTGCCCCGTGTTGTCAAATTGCCCTGATAATTACACCAGGCACTGACTGTTACTGTCAGCAAGTGGCGTAGCGTCGTAAGACGTATGAACTCTGATCTTAATTGATTGGTGGGGTACACGAACTAGTTTTGCCTGGTAATTATGAATGGGCGCGATCAAACATCCCCACTCAAACCGCAGACTTGCCAGTCAGTTGTCTGACCTTAACCGGTGGTGCATGAACCGAAAGGGCTGATACATCACACATTTCTGTTTAATGGGCTTGAGTAGTGGGGGAGCATCATATCTAGGTGTCGTGAGCGTGGATCTCTTGTTCTGAATGGTTGAGTACCGAGTTTTTACTTTGTTACTTAGTCCTAAGGTCTTGAGTGAAGCCTCACTATGGAGACAGTTTTAAGCAGAATGGGTCACCTAAATTGGGAAACCTAAACAGGCCCCACCTGCAAGGTCAGGTGCTGTTTTAATTAACATCAACATCGCACACACTTGGGTGTGATGCATGCACCCAGCATACCCTTATCGGGTTGGGAGTCGGATGGGTTTGCTGGGGTTTCCACCCCTGAGTCCCCAGTGGGCTCGTATTGCTCCACCACTCAATAATAATAATAATAATAATAATCATCATCATCATCATCATCATCGTCATCATCATCATCTGTCATGGGTATTGACATTAAACTGCATCCGGTTGTGGGTTTTCGATGTGGGCGAATGAGGTTACCCTTTGCCACAACTACCTCCAGGTCACCATTGAGCAAGGTGTAGTACCTGCTAGCTCTCCCCGAGACCAAGAAATGTCGGGTTGGCATCCGGCGGGGGCTAGTCCACCTTATGGGTAGAGAGGGCTCTTTAGTTGAAAAAAATACCGGTGGTAGTGTAACCTTAAATTCACTAATCCTTAAATGAGTGTAAAAATGTCAAATCAAATTAATGAAAATAACGGCGTGAATGAGGCTGGAACAACTTGTGAAGGTCTCTCGCCCGGCAGGTGCTCCCCTGGCTCAGCAGCGGGGACCCGGTCGTCATCATAATACTGCTAAGAGAAAGTGTAACCAAGAATTAAAAGCAGCTGTAATGGAGTGCTACTTTCTAAGTGATCCAGTGAATAAGGATAGTAAACCTATGAGAGGATATAGGCAGAGGATGCATCGTGTTTGGAAGGAAAGAGGTTTATTTGACATCAGTGAACAGAATTTATGCGATCAGGCTAGATCCATAAGGAAAAACGAGCTATTATCCGAGGTGGAGATGGAAATGATTAAAAGAAGTGCCTTAAAAATCGAGACAGAAACTGACTTAGTTGTTAACATTGAAGATGTAGATCAGGATAATGATGTGGCACAATCTGAACCTGAGCTTGATGTAGACCTACGTGACGACGTCAACTAACCTGAAATACCAGTAGAGTTTGATGATGAACACAATGTAGAGAGAACAGAGGAACAACAACAGATTATAGACCAAATATGTGCCATAATGAAGGAAACGCATGAACCATTTTTCCCAGGATTGAAGTTAGAAGACGGTTATTAAAAGTGTTAATGCAGTGATAGCCCATGTTAAGACAAACACCATAACTGAAACGAATGACCTGATCTTTGCAACGTCGATTTACATTGGTGGAAAGTTTGGTTTAAGAAAGCCAACAAATGAAAGGAGAACACCAAAAGAACCCTGGTGGAAGCGAAGGATTAAAAAGTCAATCGATGAGATTCGAAAGCATATTAATATATTGAAAAGGAAGAAGAACGGTGAGAATGTTAGACGGAATAAGTACTCTGCATTAGAGCAGAAATATAGGATTAAAGCAAAAGGAATTAATCTTGTTATTGAAGAACTAAATCAGAGATTAATTGCAAAATCTCACAAACTTAGAAGGTATGATGAGAGAATCCATCAATTCAGACTAAATAGAACATTCAGTCAAGATCAAAAGGGAGTTTATCAAAAGTTAAATGGGTCTGAGAAAGATGAGAAGGTTGTACCAGATGCCGAGGAAAGTAAGGCATTCTGGTCAGATATATGGGGGAAAGAAAAGAAGCACAATTCAGAAGCAGAATGGCTTCAAAAATTGAAAGAAGAAAAGAAAGATGTACAACAGGACAACTTGATGATTTCTGAACTTCTGTTAAAAGAACAAGTTAAGCGAATATCCAATTGGAAAGCACCAGGGCCAGATGGGGTTCAAGGATACTGGCTGAAACATCTGACAACACTCCATAGCCGTATTGCCCATCAAATGAATGAGCTGGTTAATGGTAATGAGTCAATTCCTGTTTGGTTGACCAAAGGCAGAACTGTCCTTTGCCAAAAAGATCCTTCTAAGGGAAACGACGTCGGAAACTTTAGACCAATTTCCTGTCTACCATTAATGTGGAAACTAATGACAAGTATTATTTCTGATAATATTTATAAATACCTGGAAGAGAATGAGATGCTCCCTGACGAGCAAAAAGGCTGCAGAAGGAGAAGTAGAGGTACTAAAGACCAACTCATCATTGATAAAGCCATTATGAAGGAGTGCAAGAGAAGGCATAAAAATCTGGCAATGGCGTGGATTGATTATAGAAAAGCATATGATATGATTCCTCACTCCTGGATAATTGAATGTCTAAAACTGGTAAATGTATCCGAAAACATCATAAAGTTTATTACTGAGTCTATGGAAAAATGGGAGACAGTCTTAACAGCATGTGGTGAAACGTTATGCGAGGTTGACATCAGGCGAGGTATATTCCAAGGGGATAGTCTGTCTCCCTTGTTGTTCGTACTTTGCATGATTCCTCTCTCCAGTATACTAAGAAAGATGGGTGCTGGATACACCTTAGGGACTGTGAAAGTCAACCATTTGCTTTTCATGGACGATTTAAAGTTGTTTTCGAAAAACGAAAATGAGATCGACAGTTTGGTGTCTACTGTACACGCATTTAGCAGAGATATTGGGATGGAATTCGGATTTCAAAAGTGTGGTGTCCTGGTGTTGAAAAGAGGGAAAGTGATTAAAAGTGAAGGCTTAAGCTTGACTGATGGTAACATAAAAGAAGTCGACCAGAATGGTTACAAATACCTTGGTATTATTGAGTCGGATAAGATTAAGGAGGATATAGTTAAAGAATCTTTCCGGAAAGAGTACCTTAGGAGGGTAAGACTAATTTTGAAATCAAAATTGCACGGGCGAAATAAGGTAACAGCAATCAACACCTGGGCTGTATCACTAATGCGATACGGTGCAGGAATCATCAATTGGACGAAAAACGAACTAGAAAAGGTTGATTGGAGGACAAGAAAATTAATGACCATGCACAAAAGCTTAAATCCAAAAGGTGACGTTGCAAGGTTGCATGTGAAGAGGAAAGAAGGTGGAAGAGGACTGATTAGTGTCGAGAAATGCGTAAGAGCTGAAGAAATTAATCTAGCATGGTACGTTTTAAATAGTAGAGTGGAGATGCTCCAGATTGTTAAAAATCAACGTCTTTTGAAAATAGGAGATTGTAAGGACCCGGAAGATTTTAAGAGAGAAGGAAAGGTTGAGATGATAAGAGAGTGAAAGGAGAAAAGATTGCATGGACAATTCTTAGGAGAGAATGGAGCCGTTGATTGGGATAAAACTTGGGGGTGGTTGAGTAAGGGAGACCTGAAAAGTACCACTGAGGCGCTGATTTGTAGTGCTCAGGAGCAATCACTGAGAACGAACTATTTGAAATACCACATTGAAAAAACAGCAGAGTCACCTTTATGCAGGATGTGTTTCGAGAGGAGTGAGAGTGTCAGCTATGTCGTAAGTGAGTGTTCCAAGTTAGCACTGAAATAATATAAAAGGCGTCATGATAATATGGCAAGATATGTCCATTGGGCAATGTGTCGTACGGCAGGTTTGGAACGGGGCAAAGAGTGATTCAAGCATACGCCAGATGGTTGTAGCGAAAATGAAGAACACAAACTGTTATGGGACATGATGATACAATGCGACCAACACATCGAAGCTAGAAAGCCTGATATTTATATGATAAATAAAAGAACAAAAGAGGCTAAAATAATAGACATCGCCATTCCTGGGGACAAAAAAGTAAACGTGAAGGAAACGGAAAAGATTGAGAAATACCAACCATTGAAGGATGAAATTGCACGGTTGTGGAAGCTAAAGAAGGTTAAAGTGATTCCTGTTGTTATAGGTGCATTGGGAATGGTTAGTTAGAAGCTGGAATCACATTTGAAGGATTGCGATGAAAACATCAAAATGGAAGTTGTACAAAAAACAGCATTCTTAGGATCAGTATGTATCCTAAGAAAGGTACTGTCGTCGTACTGCAAAAGTAAATTTGAAACCTCTGGTGGCTTGTTGCTGCCTGCTTTCAAGTTAATTTACCGACATCAAGAACTAAAGTCGAGAAGTGAAACATACTAATAATAATAATAATAATAATAATAATAATAATAATAATAGATACAGATTCCAAAACAAATTCAGTTAATATGGAGCAAGAAGTAAAGTACTTCCTTTTCATTGTTGCAGCTTCTGTCATTTTTGCAGTTGTTTTGTTTTTTCTTATTGTAAAATTAGTTCTTGCCATTCATATTAATGATATTATAAATTTACCCTTACAATGAAACAAGCTTTGTGTATTTTGTATGCTTTACAAAAAGTTCTAAACTGTTAATTAGACGTACAAAGCTTTTAATTTTTCTTATTTTTCTTAAATGAAGTTGAGTTGAAGTTGGTCATTATTTAAAATAATCCGTGCTGTCATCATAAATTAATTTAATCAGAAGACTTCCGACGGAATCCCACATTAAAAAATCTTTTCTCACCTGGGTCAAGTGTGGACGCCTGCAGAGCAAAACAGTTTGTTTACCTTTGATGACTATGGAACCCCTTGACAGGCGACTGCTGCTGTGTTTGAGGAACCAGATGGCTCCTCTCCGAGGTCACGTGGTGATTGAGCAAAAACAGTAACCTGCAACCTGCATTTTACACTTACCCTATATTCTACAGAAAATTTACAACTGCAGGAAACCAAAAATCCACACTCCTGGTACCTAAACGTAAATATAACGAAACATCGAGACTCGTATTGTCTCTCTAAACTAATCTTTAAGCAGTGCATGACACTGTTGAATTCTTAAAGTGTGACAAAATTATAGTCATCCGATGCGAAAAAATTCCTGATACTTTACATAAAAATAACATGAAAATTGTTGAGGGATTTGGAGAACGCATCAAAGGGGTACGCTTGGCCAAGTTAGGCAACCTTAGAAGGTGCTAAAATTTCCGATTTCTTTTCTTTAAATAATCCGTGCTGTCATCATAAATTGATGTAATCAGACGACTCACGACGGCAATCCGAGAGTAGATAATATTTTCTTACTGGGGTTTGGTGTGGACGCCTGTAGCGCAAAACAGTATTGTTTACCTTTGATGACCACCGTGCGTGACGTGCTGAATGATCCTCATCAGGGAATTTTCATGCACAGTGTTGTGGTGCCGGAATTCAAATTAATGAAAGGAGTCTTCATTGAAACCAGAATTGATGGTCATCTTGCACACTTAAAAAACCTTTCAAGATTGCTAGACGCCGAATGTAGGGATAGAATCGGATTCGGTTAAACACACTTGATTTCCAAAGGACTGTATACATATTTTGTGTTTACAAGATGATGATATTTAACTTTTAAACTAAACAATTTATATATGTGAATATCTATACCTAATGTAATTGATCAACGATCACCAAAAGCAGTCTCTCCACACTCCTTGAAATTCCAACTGTATGCTATTTCCATTAAAAACACCTCTTTATTCAGGAAACAATCCTTGATATCTATCAGCTAAGTTATATGAGGTACATCCCATATCTCAATTCAAAACAGAAGAAGAAATATCTAAATTTTTCTTCCAGAAAATGGTCACAAAACTTCAATCCTGTAATCTTTTAGCGCAGTTGAAAATTAGCACGATTTTTGCACTTGTAACTTCTGACATCTCGTATTTCTACGTCAGACGCTAGTAGTGAGAGCAAACCAAGCAAATGCGTTTAATGTTAATGTCTTATTAAGCAGAGCATCAACTTCCAACTAATGTCTCTTTTAACTATGGTAATCTCAGTGAAATTGCCAGGCTGCAGACTACCTCAGAATTTCAATTTTGCGTGAAATGACGCATTTGACCCAGTTGTCAAGCCCTTGCAGTTCATTCAACAAAAAAGGTACAAGCCTAATACTATGAAAACACCAGTGTTTCTTTATAAAAAAAATGGAAGTCAGAATATGGCTTAGAGGGAAGTAGTGCAAAAAATAAGGAGAATGTAAAATTGGCACCTCATTCTTAAAAACGGGGAACAGCAAGTGTACAAGGGTAAATATGTAAAGTAAAAGCAGTCACACGAAGTTTCAACAAACTGAGCTTGTACCAGCAAAGGAAGCTTATTAGCATACTTCTCATGATAATGCTTACAGAATAGACTGAAAACAGCACGTTTTGTTGGTGAAATAAAGGTTTAAGAGTAGCAGCAAGATTTGGATCTATCAAGTGACAAATACGTCCCTAAACCTGATGAAGAGCATCAATGAGGTGAGGGACCATTTGTCCAGACGTAACAGCAGTACTCCTTGCAAGAACGAATGTCAGATTTGTTGAGATAAAAAATGGCCTCAGGCGTAACGTACTCTCTTGTGCGATACAAAGAACCAACTTTTTAAAAAAGAATAATTACAAATAAGTTGAATATAAGTATCCTAATATGTACGTAAATAAGTTGAATATAAGTACGCATCATCAATTACGAGTGTTCCTCAAGATGAAAAGCAAACTTACCAAGGATAATATCATTGTAGTCGGTAAAAATTGCAGAAAGATAAGGATTCAGGTTTTACTCAACCATATCATAAATGTAGGAAGCTTCTCAAGACGTGATTAACAAGCCTTTCTGAGCTAATTTTCGAGGGATACGTCTCCGATCACCATGCTACTGAAATGACTAGATACCGTTGGACCTACATGGTGAAAGGGGTCGAGATGTTTTCAGGGGTGGAGCCATATTTATCTTTTGTTTGTTGTGTTTCTTTTTTTACTGCTGGATGCCATATTTCCTGAAGAGTGCAACCTATATTGTTATTGTGATTGCTATGATGTAGGTAGTGGGTAATTTCTTTTATTTTTTGTTGTTATTGTATTGTTTTCTTGTCTATTATTCTCTTTATTTCCCAGAGGTGACCTTTTACAGCCCAGTCAAAGGTGGGATGTACACACCTTTGACTGGGCTGTAAAAGGTCACTTCTAGTAGCCTGACAATGGAAGAAATATCTCTCAGAACAAAATTTAGAAAAGGTTTACGACTCATGACGTGATAAACTTTCCACCTCTGTGGCTTCTACTAATTCGATAAACTCAGGACTTTCAATGAACAACGTAAGTTCCGGTTTTTTTCCTCATTGGAAGAAAGCTGCCAAAAAGCTCCCTTTGCGGTTGGGTCATTTTAGAGATCAGAGAATTACTCATATTCCAAGGCTACTTTTATCTAAAGCCATTTAAACTGTACACAAAATCAGTTGGCCAGCTTTTTTTCGGTTTCCTTTGCTGTATGCGTTTAAATTAAAAATTTCTTTGAAACCGCCCGAAAGATACACGTGTCTACATATGCACACTGTTCCACACACAGATACTTTCACGAAAAGTCTCAGTATTAATACTCTAAAAACTGAGTATCGAAAAGTTAGTCGTCAATTGCAAGTATCGCACTTCTATATATGTAACAGGTTTCCTTGTGAATCCTGAAAGAAGAATTTCCACAAATTTAATTGATATAAAAGGACAAAGTCGCCCTGATCAGATTAAATCTTATGCAAACTGTACGGTATTCCTTTTCAAATGATAAGCAAAAAGTAAGGGGCAAAAGATCACCTTGGCTCTGCTCTGAGCGATATGAAACTGTTATTGCTACCAGATTTTGACTCCTTCAACTCTGATTGAAAAATAGTGTTGCTAATATATAGCTTTAATACGATATGTGAATGTCCCATTGATTCATAGGGGTATTAAGGATCCACTGAAGGAGAAATATGAATTTATTCAAAACAAATTCTAGAGGGTTTTTCTCAGCTAACATTAAATCAAGAAAAAGGCATCAGGTTATTGTTGAATAGGGTTTTAAAACGTTTCTGAATTGTGTTGAATATTTTAGGGATTCTTAGAAATTTAAAGGAATTTGGGAATTTCGTTATATGGTAATTTTCTTGAAAGTTTGACTTTTTTTTGTAAGCTTTGGCGTGTTGTTTAAAATTCTGAAAAAATTGTAGCTTACTCTCGAAACTCCTAAAAAAAGAACAATTGTCGTGCAAATAGTGTGTGGGATTGAATGTTACTCAGATTGCAGAAACTCGGGGAAATTGGTTTTTAACACAATTATCCCTGGTGACGAAGTCTTAGCGCCACGGATTCGCCCACTATCCTGCTAATAACGCCAAAACGGAGAAATATGTAGACACCAGAAATCAAAAGCCACAAGACGTAAAGATAGCTTTGGCTTAATGTTGTTTGTCAAGTGTAATGTTACTTTTGTTTATATAAGTGCTTAACTACCATAAAATTAAGAAAGTCAACAAGCGCCAAATGTTGAATTAGGTGGCTTTCAAATGGAAGATTTGCTTGAATTTTTTGTTTTCCATTTTCATTTTTTTCATTTTTGTGAGCTCAGACGGTGCCAATCAGATGGGGTTTCGCTTTGGGTGTGATGAATTTCTTGGCTGGATGCCCTTCCTGACGCCAGCCAATGGCTTTTTCTTCCGTAAATTTCTTTAGTCTTTCCACCAGCTCGGGGAATCGAACCGGGAACCTATTGGTTACGGAGCAATTTCACTAACCATGATACCACGGCTTCTCTTGAATTTAATATTTAATTAATCTAAAGCAATTACCACCGCATGTCTTTGTTGGCGGTTAGCCAAACTGATTTTCCCTAGTCAGATTATTTTACAAAAATCATATTTAATGAAAGTAACATTTACATATTAGTTAAATTCGGTAATACCACATACCTTCAGGGTCACAGTTGAAAGTTTGCATACAAAGGAAAGTGATAACTTTGCTGGAGACCATTGAGTCATCATTACACATTGGCATCGTTCCCAAGAGGTTCTGTGCTCGATTCCCAAAGCCTTGAAATCTCACAAGAAAGCTATTGGTTGTTGTCAGGAAGAGCAAAATGTCATTGCATCCCTCATTGCTTTAGTTTAGTCCCTATTAAGGGCGAAGGCTGAACCCAGGGAATGGGGAAAGGGGCGTTTAAAGCCAAAAATAAAATATGCATTAATATGTGCTTACAAAATATAAGTCTTTGTAAAGGATTTTAGTTTTTACACTTAAGCCTTAAATTTTGTTTGATATCGGAGCAGGTAGAGGTGCAAGCCTTCCATCCAATTTTACTGGGTTTTCTCAGATTTCTTGATTCACTGTGTCCTGTGCAACAATGGTCAGTAAATTCAAAAAAAAAAAGAACCAATCGTCACCTGTCGCAACAGCATCAATGGGAAAAACTTTTCAAAGCGGCTTCTCTTTGTTTTGAAATTGAATTTCATCACCTATTACTTCGTGGATAAATCAAGTTGGCAAGAGGAAACACGGTCCAACTGGTTAGCAGCTGCTGTGGGAGGAAGTGGACAGGATCTAATTTTAGGCGGCAGGTTTAAATAGTTCAATGCGTTGATTGAAACTGTTCTTCCAACGT
Source organism: Morbakka virulenta (assembly GCA_003991215.1). Lineage (NCBI taxonomy): Eukaryota > Metazoa > Cnidaria > Cubozoa > Carybdeida > Carukiidae > Morbakka > Morbakka virulenta. The sequence goes on along the minus strand of RDPX01000183.1, from coordinate 1,222,853 downwards.
GTGTGCAATACATTGGAGTGGATTTCAGTCCATTTTGCATATTACACATTTCTTACATTAAAGACCGGAATAACTATATAGAGAAGTTCTGCCTTACCTAGGTTCAAGCTGGAACAGCAATAAATAATGGTAAGTCATAAAAATTGACGATATTTGTTGTTTTTCAACTCAGGGCTGACACATCGGTGTTTGAGAGGCAGCTTCAATAAAAAAGACATCTTAGCTCATGAGAAGAACAACATTTAGTTGATCAAACGTTGGTTCTTTAATGAGCATTCACCCATAAAACTTGATATTCAGCGCTTGTTTTGTTATAGCAATAGTTACCTTTCAAATAATACAAAGAGTCATTGGCTCATTAAATAGTGTTTATATCATCCAAATCATTGACGGTGATTGTGTTCAGGGCTTCGACGACGAATCAATTATCCTGTGTATCAAATCACGGCGTGACAGTTTTAACGCTTGTGCACCCTAATGGGATTCATCAAGGCCCCTAAAATATGTAAAGTAAAGTATTTCAAAGTTCATGTTTGTAGTTTTGTTTGGAAAAGTGACACTAAGTAAAGAGGGTTTCTTGGGTCATTAAGTTTTCTGCCTATTCTCTCTTTGGGGAATTAGTATGCTAATGCACTATAAACAATTTGAAAACCAATTTGAAAAACAGAGTCATTGGAAGGAACAACAGAATATTCTTTGTGTAAGAGATAACTAATATCCAAGATAACATTAAGAAAGTGCTCAAAAAACAGGTCAGCCAAGCGTCCAAAGTGACTTTCTTGAGTTTTGGTAAATCAGAGTAAAATGTTAAGCAAGATAGCTATAAAACAGAATTTTTGTTTTCATCGATGTGATTGTAACAGATGCCGATCTAATACATGAAGGTATAAAGATTAGCACGGCACAATTTTAACATATTTCACCTTTTTTAACTTTATTTTTTGGAAGTGTTCTCACGAGTACTGCATTAAAGTAGGCCCCCCCCATAATGTGAAGGGGGTACCCGTTACTCACAGTATAAAAAAATTTATTGGATTGATTAATAAATGTAATCCCTTCCCTTTTCCTATTTCATATACCATTAGACATCCGATCCATTGAGAAGCACTCATAATTTGGCAAACAGTCTGTTCTCAAAAGATGGGACACATTGAAGAAATTAGGGGATAAAACAGAATATTGAAATCATTTTATTGAGGTTTTTTGTTTTTTTTTGCATATTACAGATGATGTAACCATATGCACAATTTTATACCTATGATTTAACATTTTCGTGTTGCTATTCCTTCCTGTTGTATCAATAATCATCAGAATTTTACTCGATAGCTGAAACATTCGGAACCCGGAAGGAAATCTTGTACTGACGTATCTCCTGCAGATCATGTTATTGTCATTTGACAGATTTCAATCTTTTATTTTATTGTAACAAAGACGGATTTCTAAAATTTATTTGTTTCTCCTAAAATGCCAATTGTTTTCCGTTGCTATTTTACGGGGTTTTAGATTAAAAATAAAATGTAAAATTTGATTGAATCAAATTATAAAATTATGAAATTTGTAATTTCAGTCGCCAAATTATTGGCAGTGATAATGTCACTGTAGTTATTATAAACGGGGAATTGTTCCAAATCTGGTATCTTCGGTTCGCCTAACCAAGGAGTAATGTTTCTTGGGAACAACGAATTGAAATGCCGGTTTCAAACCAGGAAGTATTTCTTCCCCCTTTCTTTCCTCGAAAGTGCACACGAAAATGTTAAACAGAAAAGGTGTTGTCAACGTTGTTAACGAAGTAAGAAATTTCATAACAACGTGACAATGTGACAGCGGACTCAAAAATATTTCTGGTGCTTTTCTTGACCGGTGTCAGCAAAGAATTCCCCAATGGCATCCTTTTGTTTTTCACTTTTGAAATTTAGATATTTGGTGTCAAAAAGACTGTGTGTGGAGGTTGGTTGTGCTCATTATCCTACTTAGATGCAAGAGTTGTGCAAGGTCTATATTTGCTCTTAAAGGAAATATTTCAACGTGCGTGCTCACAGCACTGGTATTGAATAAAAATTTATATTTAAAAGCAAGTTTCTTTGGTGAACTGTTACTATCCACAACATGCAGTTACAAAAGTCAGTTTGCAGATCCCAATGCATCTTGGCATTCAACTCTGAGGTGTAGTTATAGCAGAAGATGAAAATATGTTTTATTCTGTCTTTCATTATATATTTAACAGTAAAGTAGATTTTTTTTCAGGAGTGCAAAGATATGCCAATGCAGCGCATTTGGTTTGGTCTATAAAACCTACTAGATATAGCTATTTCTTCATCTTCTCCGTATATCCTTTTTCATGAAATTGCATGGATTACATTCGAGTTAAATCGGAACAAAATAATCGAAAATAACATTGCTACCTATATATTTAATAAACTAACTCATTATTTCTTGATTAAGTTGATACTAGTCTGTAGTTCAGAAAATTTATTACATATTACAAAATTTAAGGAAGTCAACTTTCTTGTAATTTTTTCTTCGTGAATTTCTCTTTTTCTGTTCTTTAATAGATTGACTGACATGTCATGTTTAACGTGACGCTGGTCTGTTGGTTAGAATAATTTTGCACTTTATGGTTTTAAAGTTTACTAAAGATAAGAAAACATAGTGTCTTAAATTATAATGAACTGGACAGATCGAGGAAAATGCATGGTGAGGCTTCCTAGTTTCAAAATAAACCCACAAAATCTAATAGAATTAGATTAGGCCTTTATCGTCACAGTTTGTATATCACATCAATTTCTCTTCTGAAAACGAAACACTAAAGATTCATTTATACATATTTTAACAATTTAATTGAGGATAAGAAAGGAAAGTTCAAAAGTGATAGAAATGGGTACTCCTTTCCCCCTTCACCAAGAAAGCTGCCACAAAAACTCATGTCTTGCTGTCTTTTTGTAATGCTGAAGAGAGTCAACCGATCAAGAGAATTTTTTACTTTTCTGCAATTGTACTCTGCAACCTCATTTTCATTTTTGAACTGGCAGGAAATGGGCTCTGCCTCCACAGGCCTCCATAACAGAATCGTATTTGGTGTTGGTATTTTTTGTCCAGGCACCCTCAGTCTCTTAAAATTTGTAATGTTTGTTTAAATTATTGAAACCTGTCAACAGTCCTTGATTGGTTTATCTGCTTTGCCAAAGGCTTTTTCCGTGTAAAAAGTAACAGATATCGATGTTCTTTTTCTCAATGTGATTAGCTGGCTACAGAATGTATCATTTACTACTTGGTACTTCCAGCATGAAGCTTTGTTAAAATTCTGAAAATTATTCTTTGATCATTGGCCCCCTCTCAAATAATAACAAAGATCACCCTTCTAAGAATTGTATCAAGAAAGCAAAAAAATGTATAATTCATGTCTGGATTTATAAAAGGACTTACAACTAACGTTTACTTTAAGGTATGGATATAACACTGGGTCTTTCATTGATGGAACCCCTGGTAAACAGTGGGCCCATTTTGTCTTTCACAGATATCCATCTATGAAAGACCCGAACGGAAGGAGCAGATCAAGAAAAAGAGGGACAGAAAGCGTGCAAG
>RDPX01000183.1:1187566-1211652 GCA_003991215.1 Morbakka virulenta | reverse complement strand
CCATTCGGCCCGTTATTTCCATTTCTTCGAGTTGACCTAACCCTCATAAACGAGGAAAGTGTTGAGTGTGTGACACAACCACCGGTTTGTTTATCGAGACACCATCTCTAGGAAGGTTACCTGCCATGGCTGAAGAGGCCCTCCTCCCCATGAGACGGACTTAACCCCGCCGGACGCCAACCCGGTATTTCAAGGTCTCGGGGTAGGCTAACAGGTGCTACACCTTGCCTAAGGGTGACCTGGAGGTAGTTGTGGCAAAGGGTAACCTCATTCGCCCACGTCGAAACTCCACAACCGGATACAGTTTAATGTCAATACCCAGGACAAGCTATTACTATTATTATTATTATTATTATTATTATTATTATTATTAATGTTATTGGTATAAGAAATTACGTCACGCTGAACGTGTATTTTGAAAACTAGGGCTATATTGAGATTATTTCAATAAAGCTTCATTGTTTCGTACTACCTTCACTAATAATTATTGCACACAATATTTCAAGAAATCGTTATCACACATTTCTCCGTACAGAAGCTATTTCAATCCTGACTGAACTTACTCATACATTCAGGACACATACTTAAAAAGAGCACATCTTTCTATTTACAATGTTCTGCCATCTAATCAACAAATATTTCAATAATGAATTTTCTAGTTTACCGTCGCACATATTATCTGAAATCTGTTTCAACCACTGCCCTTGCTTGAGACTTTTTAAACTTAAATTTTTCCAGTTATTTGGGTAACCAGGTTTTTGTTTCGGAATAGAAAAGAGCTCGTACTGTTATTACTCACAAGAAGGATGGTTCAAATCAACTTTCCATTTTTAAGACGATTTCCTTCTATTGCTTAAAAATTAAAAATTTTTATTCACATTTTGCCACTGTGATTCTATGTTTGACTATTCTAAGAAAAATGGTTTTTCCGAATACAATATGCGAAAGGGCGTTACTTTTTAAATCTTAGGTGTTCCAGAACATGCCACTTTGGTATCATAAATATAGTTCCTACCAACGTATTCCCTCTGGTACTCTCTCTCTGTGTGTTGTGGTTCATGTCACGTATTATGATTTTGCACTTCTCACAGTTATGGTAATATCATAAATAAAGACTGAAAAAGGAAGGACAGGTGTCCCGCCATGTGGATTCGTCACTTCCACAACCGCTGGTACTATCTCTACTTAACTCCGCCATAGCCTGTCCTAAGCCAGGTTGAGAGAGTAGGAAGGTCTGGACATGGGACCTTTTTACATGGACCCCCCATCCATGTAAAAAGGCTCAGAACTACAGAAACAGCAGGAAATAGACATTCAGGTCAACAACCAAGGCGATAAGGCATGGAACACCTCAAATGCATCTCAGGAGAATACATCAAACAGAATCCCTAAAATATTTTTCGGTGTACAAATGACGAATGCAACCAAATCCGTGAGGAATTTTGCACTCTGAACAACCATTTTTTGACTCTCAAAACTATCATGAAAATCAATACTTATAATGTGAGAACCATGAGAATGGGAAAGCTGTGCAAGTAGTAAGGGAGGTAAAAAAAATACCAGCTAGAAATCTTAGGCCTAAGTGAAATCAGATGGACAGGATAAGGGTATTTTACAGCCGATGGTGTCACAGTACTGTACTCTTTGACCCCAGCCCAGGTTATGACACAATTTCTAAAATTTGTATTTTTTTCAACAAGAACAAAAATTAGATTCCCATAGCAAATCCATTCTAACGTTGGATTTTCTACAGGGCGATTATCCGAGAGGGTACGAGACAATTAGCTGATGTTAAGTTGATTTAAGAGGTTGTGACATTAGACAAGGATGATTAATAGAGTTGAAAATGTAGTACTTTGGAATAAAAATTGTTCGAATTTTCTTCTGTTGGAGTTTGCACCATTTGAAGGGCTAACTGCTCCAAAATTGGGGAATCTTATTTATCTTGGTCATTTCGACTTTACTATGAATGAAGGCATATGTCCTGGCTAGAAACTCTACGTTCTGAAAGTGATGCACAGAATTTGTTACTGTTTCATCAGCATGTACTCTTTTTTTCTTATAGTTTTTTTTCAGGGTGTTTTACGTTATCTGACTGTAGCGAATATATTAGAAACATAAACATTCTCCGAACATGACCCGAAAGAATTGCTTGATCTTCCGTTATGTGCAACTCTCAGTAGTGTCATCATATCTATATAGCAGTTTGGACTTGGCTTTTGTTTAAATTGTTTTTAAGTCAAATTTTCAAATTGGATCTCTCCTCAAGACACTGTTACGCCAGTGTCTTGAGGAGAGATCAAGGGTGTTCCACGGAACGTTTGTGGCTAGTAATGCCTGACAGAGCTTTTCAAGGCTAAACGTCTAACTCCTTCACACATCTCTTCAAACTGCCTTCAAATCGAGTTTGAGTGGAGCTGCTTTTCAACTTGAGTTGTAGATTTTTCTTCACGTACTAATTATTTTGTTTCACTTGACCTTTCTGCCCAAACTTAGCCCAGATTCACATCCTCGAAGAAAAGCTGAAATGGGGGCAGACAAACATGATGTCATCGCTTGTTAAGGCAAGCTGCCGGACCCATATCAGCTGCTGAAGATCAGCTGTTTTTCTAGGCTCGTCTTCCCTTGATGACTTCAAAGTTTACCTACTCCAGACGTAAGCTTTAATTTTTAAGAGTTTTATTTTATGTTCCCGTTTTACTTCTTGACAGGATCAACAAGACAGCAATTTGTCTTTAACTGGGCTGCAGTCTAAATAAATATTATTGAAATAAATAATAGATAAGACTCTCTCTTTGGACGAAGAAAAGCCAATACCACACGCAGTTAACAAAATAAACTGGGAACTCCAGTCCCTCAAAACAAGCGCTATATTTAAATTGTCATACAACTGGAAAGTTACTGGAAGATACATATTGACGGTAGTTAAACTAATATGTCGTAACATTAAAAAAAAGGCTTACAACGTATTGCTGTCAAAGGTTAAAATTTTATTGATATTTTCACAACATCCGATTGAGAGTTTGACACTTTACCTTTTCAACCTTTTTTCTATGCTTAGGGTAAATTTGTATATTGTTTTTCCATGATTTTGAGATTCATCACAACACCAGAAACAGAGCTAAGTGAATAAACACAAAGCAAACGTTAACCTTAGAACGTTCTTTCCAGACATAAACATACAGACCATTGTACATATGGCAAACTTGACATCCTTGAGGTATTTTGAACCTTTTTTGCATCAGTAAAGGGTGCAGTTCTCTGATTTTTGTTGATAAGAAAATCTTTGGACTTCGAGAGAATAATCCGTCCGAACATTTTTCTAACATTTATTAAAACTGAAAACAGTTGATCTTCAAAAAGAATTAATCTGTTGCGTATTACTTGCCATTATTTCAGTACCCATTTTCAGATAATTTCCCACCATCACAGAGAGAAAAAGACCAGTAAGATTTTATATGACTACAGACTGGATGACATTGAAAATATTACGTTACGCCCTTTAAGGCTTTTTGTGACCTATCCCTAAATTGCTGGGTGTGAACTATAGTAACAATTAGTTATTTTTAAGTTTATCAATAGATTTTCGTTCAGCAGCTGTTCTTAGTTTTCGTCTACGTTTTATCTGTGGATATTTTGCATAGTCAGAAAAATGAAGAAACACATATGGTACTTAGATATTCCGGAACTTCGATTATGATACTCAGAACTTCTTTTTTACTTAATGTTAAAAGATTAGTGCAGCACTGTATGGGGGTGACCCGACAGTAGTTGAAAGCTGTGATAAGCATGATCATACATCAATACCAAATTTTAGCTGGAAAAATATAACAAGATTAATACAAGTGCGACTAAAACGCCTGTCTTAAAAAGATACAAGTGGAATAGAAGACCCCACGATCTATATAGACCAATAGAGATAAGGGTAACATAAGAAAATGCCAATCAAATCAAAATAATTTTTATATAATAAGCAAACAAACGTATTGTCAACACATCAACCCACTATACGTATTACATGATAAAGATACTCAAACACAGAATTAGGTGATCCTGCTGGATAAAAGTGAGCACATCAAAAATATACTGCTTCAAACCTTGAGTTTCTGGCCCTATCTGCTCGTAATAATGTATGTAATGAACAGAAAGAGACGTTGGAGCAAGAGAGTAGGTACAGCTTCCTGAATTTAATGGAGGATACTGACCCAAGCTGTCAATTCGATCGACGTTAAAAAGTGCCGAAAGGAAAAGAAGAAGCAGATTTTGATAAGGCATTTATTTTTGTTATTTTTGTACAGTTGGCTCATATTTTGGCTTTGGGCTGTTTTTAGTTTGTTTGTTTTTTTATTTTTGTTTTTTACCCTCGGTCAACTTCTGAGTGCATTCCTACCTGCCTGCCTTTGTCTTTCGGCTTACTTTTTTACTCAGTACAGAGCAATTGACGTGCAGTAATTAATTCGTAATTAGAGCTTGACCAGGTTTATTTATTGTTTAGTATGTCTTTTTTCAGTTATTCTTTCCCATAGGTGTTGTTTGTGTGATAACGTATTCCTTAGCTTTTCATTTTACCCGAGAGGATTATACCTCAGTTAGTACCCGATCAGAACTTTTAATATGTACTATTGGTACTTCATAAAAGGAATATAGATTTTTTATGTAGAAAGCTTTATTTTAATAATTAAACATTATTTGTTCAATTGCCCCGGTCTGCCTTTCTCTTTGGGGTTTGATTGGCATAACGTAAGCATTAGTTTTCAAAATTCTTGACTTTTTTGGACTTTATTTCTCCAGTGCTGAAAGCTATATTTNGAAAGGAAAAGAAGAAGCAGATTTTGATAAGGCATGTATTTTTGTTATTTTTGTACAGTTGGCTCATATTTTTGGCTTTGGGCTGTTTTTAGTTTGTTTGTTTTTTTATTTTTGTTTTTTACCCTCGGTCAACTTCTGAGTGCATTCCTACCTGCCTGCCTTTGTCTTTCGGCTTACTTTTTTACTCAGTACAGAGCAATTGACGTGCAGTAATTAATTCGTAATTAGAGCTTGACCAGGTTTATTTATTGTTTAGTATGTCTTTTTTCAGTTATTCTTTCCCATAGGTGTTGTTTGTGTGATAAAGTATTCCTTAGCTTTTCATTTTACCCGAGAGGATTATACCTCAGTTAGAACCCGATCAGAACTTTTAATATGTACTATTGGTACTTCATAAAAGGAATATAGATTTTTTATGTAGAAAGCTTTATTTTAATAACTAAACATTATTTGTTCAATTGCCCCGGTCTGCCTTTCTCTTTGCGGTTTGATTGGCATAACGTAAGCATTAGTTTTCAAAATTCTTGACTTTTTTGGACTTTATTTCTCCAGTGCTGAAAGCTATATTTTTAAGGAAGTGTAAGATGTATTGCTGATATGATCGGCGTGCTGTAGGGAATAGATCGCTTATTTTGTTTTTAGAAAAAACACAACAGACACAAAATAGCTCACTAATATTGACTTGATTTTTTTAATTTTGTAAATTCCATGTTCATATCCGTCTCCCGCTCAGTGTTATATACCCTGTAACATTTGGCTTTCCTGTAGCAGCGAATAGATGCGTTTGAAGAAAACAAAGAGAAAGTCATTTGAATGAAGACAATTCCCCAGATAATACCCATTCTTAGGTATTATCTGGGGACATTCTTGGTTGTGACTGTTTCAGGGGCAACCAAGACTTGCTTTATGGAGCAATATGTCATTGCTTTTGGCGATTACCCTACTTCCATTTCCTCTTTTTTTCAGACAGCCTTTTATTGAAATAAATTATATTAATGACGGAGTAATAAAAGGAGTCGTCATAGATGTAAGAGCTTTATCATGTTGACAATTCTGAACTTTATGGACTCAGAGGAAGCCATAGATGTAAGAGCTTTATTATGTCATGAGTCATAAGCTTTTTCCGAGATACGTTTCGAGAGATACTTCTTCCATCGTCAGGCTGAAAAGCTTACGACTCATGACATGATAAAACTCTTACATCTATAGCTTTATCATGTCTTGAGTCGTAAGCTTTTTCTGAGCTACGGTTCGAGAGATACTTCTCCCATCGTCAGGTTCAGTTTGAAAAAACTTACAACTCAAGACATGATAAAGCTCTTACATCTATGGATTCCTCTGAGTCCATAAAATTCAGAATTTTCAAAAGGAATTGTGTTTTAATAAGTATTGTATAAGTTTACTGCTTTGCTTCTAAATACTTAATTTACCTTTTAGCGTCTGTTGGTTACCAAGTGTTCTTTACTGGTATTTGTTTTATTGTGTTGGAGATGTTGTTGTTGCTGGACTATAGACAGGGAGATGGAACAACTTTTAGGAAAAATAGAAAGCATTGATATTTCGGATAGCAATGCAGATGATTTGGGGGAAACTGGAAAACAGTTATTGATGAATACCAAACGGAGCAATAGGCTGAAGAGAGGAGGAAGCAACAAATATTTTTACTATGGTTCCTGTGGAAACACTCCTCGGAGTCTAATGAACATGTACGAAACGTTGGGATCGTTTGACTCAATGTATTTTGCTGTTACTCGTGAAGAAGCAGCGCTTTTTCCAAATTTATTATGGGACACGAAAAAAAGGAATGCTTATATGTATGTCTTGAAACGTCTTGGCAATAAAATTATGGAGTATACTAATGGGGAGCTTGATAAAATACTAAGGTTAAAAAGGTACTTGGAGAAAAAGCTTGGACTGCCACATCATGAGGTATTCAAAAAAGCCTGTGGAAATAAATGTGACAAGGAACGAAATATCATTACAGAAGAACTTTGTCATTCTGGAAATATAATCGATAATGCAACAGATGCATACATTTTGTGTTCATCTTGTAGCACTGTAAAAGAACTGGATAACAAGTAAGGTGTTAAAATGATTTTATTGTGTGTTACATGCTAAGTATGTTTTGGTAGTTGGTTTCTGAATATTTTGTTTTTCCAATTCCCTGAAATACAATGCTTAAATAGGATACTCGCAAGAAGACGAGACAGAGGCCACGTAAGATAGGAACATGACCCCTTAAGTTGACATAAGGGTATGTGAACTATATGGGTGCAGTTAGAGCACAAATACAGCACTAATGCAAATGACCCTATTATTTTCCCCAAATGTTATTGTTTTTGCCCATCTTTAATTCCTGCGCGATTCTGACAATATTTCCGATGGGTAATGGTTATATTATTATTATCATTTTATGATTATTGACGTGTATTTACACTGGGTAATGGAAAAATGTATAAAATATTTACTTAATTCATACAAGCTATCTGACCTCTTTTGGTTCCTGCATTATCCTTTACTGGAAAAAACCGTATCAGAAAATAAGGTGACTCTCAACCTAGGAAGTAGAGATAAAATGAAACAGAAATAAATGACTAAATAGACGAAAAGGGGCTGCGTTTTGGGTAAGTAAATTGTACACTAAAAGTTTTCTTTATTGGTATAAAAAGCTGTTAAATTGTAAGTATTCAAAAAGCCGGCAATTGGTTTTGTAAAGCCTTTTTTTGTATCAACATTCGTGTGAAAAGAAATCTCATAAAAAAAGAAAGATTTTGAACGTACAGTGTTATTAGGACAGATTTATATTGTTTTCTTTGATTTGTCTGTCTATTTCTAAAAACAAAACCCATGGAGCTAAATATGTAAACCTTTGTCTTCAAACCTCCATGATTCAATCAATTATTAACACTGACTTTAATTTGGGAATAGTGTTGCTAATGCACTAGTTTTTTATTGTGGAATATAAAATACAAGGGGAGCTGTTTTTTTGCTAAAGTTGTCACCGGTCTTTCGTATTTCGACTCTGAATTGAGGTGTCCCAGATTTGATGCTTGAAAAAAAAACACGGCAAAAACCGCCAACTTTGCTTTTCCAATGTGATGTTAATTGCAAAGTAATGGTTATTTATTGCAGTGTTACAATGACAATTACATATATCGTACAGTATATCATTCGCGTTAAGCAGACCAAGTTTACTCCAAAGTGGGGTGAGATTAGAAGCAGTAACGACTTTGAATAACAATCATAATTCGAAATTAAAAATAAAAGAAAATAAGAACAGCAATAGTAATTTTTGAAACAGTATATCGTTTCTTATTCTTGCAAGTAAATTACAATTTTTTCATTGACGTTATTTTTCCTGTCATCACTGCAATTCAGGACAGGAAAATACAGAGAAAGACGCTATATAATTTTGTTTGGTTAAAGAGTAGGAAATCTGGAAAACTCCATTCCTTGTTTCTTCGGTTGAAAATATAGTACGAGCTCCGTATGCAGGTCTCTACGCACTCGCTTAGTAGGCGTTTTTCGGTTTTTAGGAGTGTTTTTAAAGAGGTTCTTATTCGAACTATAGAATACAAGAGACGAGAATTCAACGAGTATTAACTGGAATTTAAAGACCTTGTTTATAAGACTTTCTTTAAGTTGTTTATATTTTTGTTCTTAAAAGTCACATGACTTGACCAATTTGGTTTTAAAACAAATATCGGGTATATCGTCATAACCATATCGGATCTTTGGTAATTGTCGAGTAATTGCTCGGTGTTGCTAAAGCCAGGGATGGCAACGCAGACAGACTTTTGTTCGATCTTCGGCTGGGAGATGTAGTAGAAGATACAGTTGAGTACTGAACTATGACTCCACGAGTATCGATATTGGTTGGCAGGAAAGTTACAGTTGTTCAATATATGATGTTGTGTTTGAGACTTCATGTTCCATAGTGGGCAAATGTTTTTTCATAAAACGTTCCAGGTTTTTAAGTTTTTCTTAGTTGGTAAGGAGAAAATCAATACTCTATCAAGAAATGAGAAAATGTTCCTGGGAAGTTTGAAGTTTAAGTTGTGCCATGAGTTTAGCGATGATACTTGGCGGTTTTCGACCAGAAATTTGATGATAAGATATATTTATTTAGAGTCAGAAATTGACCCCAGTTGGCAATTTCGTGGGCTTCTTTGGTTGAGACTACAGCTTTCTTGGTAGGTAGTACAGTAGACTGCATCGCCATCCTACAAATACGTCAACCTTGCTGTTCTTATCGTGTGTTTAGACATATAATGCTCTCGTCTCAGTATCTTTTGGATTCCTTAATATTGATCTATACATTCCTTTGGTTTGATTGTACAGTGGAACCCCGGTAACGCGACCGCCGACGGGTCCAGCACCAGGTGGTCGTAATAGCGAGATGGTCGCGTCAGCGGGATCGCGTCGACCCGAACTCCGTGAAAACTGAACCGGAACGAGATCGTCGTGCACAGTTCAGTAAACATCCACCAAGTTTGACGGAGGGGTAGGGAGAGGTCTTCCATGTGTTGCAATAAAACTGGTATCTTACTTCAAAATACAATTTGAAACGCTAATTCTCATTTTAGTTCAATTTTCAGAGGGAGGCAGAAGACGTCCAGAGCATCAGAGAGCATTAGCAGGTATCCCGACCCAGGTACATCGATAGATATGATCCATAGTTTATGATGTCATCATCAATAAAGTTTGACATGTACCAGTTCCACGTTTGCCAAGGTCCATCCCCGGATATGTCTCTGATAACCGATCGCAATCTCACTTCTGGATGAGGGCAGCATGTGAGAGAAGTCCGAATCCAATGTTCATTTTAATGGAAATTACTGGTGCATTTGTTTTGGCAGCAATTTCTCTGTAAACTGTTCATTGGACCGACTTTGAAATAGAAAATAAAACAATATTCTCCACTTTAAACATAACATTTTAATAAAATTGTTATAAAATTTACACTCAATATGACTCAGATTTTTATACGTATTCGCTCATCTTTCAAGACAAAGAAATAACAACACATCCGATTTGTTTACGACTTGTTTGCACTTGCTTAACATCAATCAGAAACAAGCCTAAATTAAACCTTAATTATGATTACCAGATCAATGAATGCATGATCACAAAATGCATCACATTTCTGTAAAGACTTCAATAACCCATTGAAAATTGTTATAAAATTTACACTCAATATGGTTCAGATTTTTATACGTATTCGCTCATCTTTCAAGACAAAGAAAAAACAACACAGCCGATTTGTTTACGACTTGTTTGCACTTGCTTAACATCAATCAGAAATAAGCCTAAATTAAACCTTAATTATGATTACCAGATCAATGAATGCATGATCACAAAATGCATCACATTTCTGTAAAGACTTCAATAACCCATTGACATAAAATTGTTAAGAAAGTGATACCCATGAAGAGATTCTATTGATAATTTCCATTAAGCCACGGCTTTTGAAAGTTGCAAATGAGACCAATGAATGCAAGCAATGTACAGGAGCACATTGTTGAGTTTCAGAGTACAAAAAACTTTTATTCGAACATAGAGAAGTATTGCAAGGAGTAGAATGGAAGTAATGTCTCCTCATTAAAAAAACCAAACGTTTTTCTGGGTGGAATAGACAAAGCGAATAAAGAAAAAGGATGTTTGTGCACAGGTTGACAGAAGTGGGCAGCGGATTACCAATAATGAAGAGAACAAAGTTAAGTGATAAGTACTTGGTAAAGCGCAACAACACAAAGGTTATCATTGCTGCCAGATACCTAGGCTGAGTCATGTTGTATAGAGAGAGCTGGGGAAGAAGAACATCTTGCATTAAGAATATAAACAGAAATAAAGCAGTCTGAACTACACTAATAACACCATCAGTAATACATTTTGCTAGGATAAGAACTTTAATACTGAAAGACTAAGTCACTTGTGAAGATTTCAGAAATTATAGTAGAAAAAGGGCATGAAAGGTGTCAAGACAACATTAATGTTATCCGGTGGGAGCGTTTTATTACATCGAGACCATAGAACATCTTTTGGCGTGATGCAAAGTTTTAGTAGAAGAAGGGAGATCGATGCCATATGTGGAGTGGCTCCAAGAAGACATCGAAAATCGAAGATAAATCATGCACCTATCAAGCAATGAGAAAAAAATTAAACGAGATATTAATATTTGAAGCGAAAGAGAACTAAGTCACTGTAACAATTTCTTTAGTAATAAAAGCACCCAGAGCGAAAATAAAAAACCCTATAACAGTAAGGGTTTTTTTTTTATTGTTACCTGTATTCTTAAGATGAAATTGTATTGTTAGAGGATCAAGGCAATTGATAGCAATAGTGATATCTACCTATGCTGTATCTATTTAAGAGATGTGGAATAAAAGAGTCTTTAAATACCAAGAGTGAAAGTTAAATGTATTTGAATTGTTGGATTACTCAGGGCCTTGATTGGCAAAGTATTTGTTACATTTAAGTGGAGGGAACAGAATATTGGTCATTGTGAACAGACACTAAAGGGCAGTTGGCTAAGATTTCTGGCTGCCCTAATTTCATCGATCTGGCATTCCTGGTCTAGTTAACCGTGCAAAAAGCCAAGGCAAAGAACCAAGACTTCCTTTCCTCTTGCGCTTGGGTGGCCAGGGCATTAAATTATGATACATTTGGCATTTTAAAAGTTGTATGATTATAACTTTTATCCTCGTCTAATTTTAATGAATAATTTTGTAAACTTGTCTTTAATATTTTATTTGACCTTTTATTATTTTTTAGGGTTTTGAGAGTGTTTTTCAAGTGTTAAAATGTGGAAGTCATTACCATTCTTTGAAGACAGGAGTAATAGTTTAATACGGTTGCTACATGTTAATTGTTACTGTTAGATATCAAGCATTTTGAAAACTGGTTTAGGAGAGAACAACAGGATTTAACAGCCACATATGCAAACGTGGATTTGGCTACACTATTTGTAGGTTAATAGAAAATTATGTGAGACACATTGGGTGTCTGAGTCCTCCTACTCTTTAAGGAAAAGGAAGAGAAAACACCCCTTTGGCCGAGTGGTTGAGGGTCCAACTAAAAATACGCCCTCTTTTGAGAGGATAAGTTCGAATCACACCTTAATTTGCAGACTTGATTTAAATATTGAAAAAATAAACTATTAAATCTGTTGGGAATGAAGAAAAGCTTGAGCACATGTTTCTCTTGTTAACTAATGGCATTGTGACAACTGCGAGGCCTAGTTTTAAATATTAGGAAGACATTGCACCATTCCTGGTGCCTGATCATACATAACGAATTGCGAGGACTAGGATACGTTTGGTTTTCATGTGGTTTGGAAGTAGTCCATCTTTAGCAGGCAAGGTAACGTAAAATAACACAAAACAAAATCAGAATAATAACATCTTCCTGATTTTTTTATATAAAATTAAAGAAAAATTTATTTGGATCTTATAAAGTATGCTTCGACTTGTTTATCGTCTCATCACCAGCTATGGCTGTAACAAACAAGTTAGTAGTCATTTTATATACAATGCCTTAGCTGCGTTGTGGACAGCCGAGTCGGTCTTTCGGAGACTGAACCAAAATCCGTCTTTACCAGACAACTTAATGCAAGGTAACACAAAACAAAATCTGGATAATAACATCTTCCTGATTTTTGAAATATGACATTCAGGGAAAATTTATTTTGATTTTATAAAGTATGTTTCGACTTGTTTATCCTGTCATCATCAGCTACAGCTGCAACAAACAATATAGCAGCCATTTTGTATACAATAATTGCTACAATGTCATTTGTGTTATAGTGATATAACACACGATACTTTGACTGGGTATATTTAAGTTGTTACCTAGGTAGTAGTACTGTTTTGACGATCGAAATATACAGGGCAATCTTCTTCTTCTTTTTTTAATCTTTTTATTTTGAAGTAAAATTAAAGATCTAATTTAACTCCTGCACATTAAATTTTTCATTCTCTTTGTTTCTCTTGATATTTCAAGGTACCCACGCTTTATTAACGAAATCACATGCCAAAGCAAAAGCTGTTTGGATGGGGAAGGAAAATGTAAACAGAATACAAACGAGGTGATAGTATTAGAAAAAACAAACATGTGTCAATCAAACCAGCAACAATGGTTGTTAACTGAATTACTTATTAACAGTGGCTGTGAATGCCAGCTCAAGAAATCGTCGAAGTATAGACAGCTTCTGGGGGTTGTGTGAACATTAAAAACTGCTTCCTAACTTTTTTTTTACTGTTGAACCAAAATTATAATGAAATTTAACTTCGGGGAAGAAGAATAACTGGTTTTTCCCGTCGTGTGAAAATAATTGTACCCATCGCATTGACGAACAAATTGCAATAAAACTACCTGTGAGTGCAGCTCACTTAATGTGTACGTTTAAATAAAACTATAAACATTGCTTTTAAACTGACGTTCATTTTGGTCAATAGCTATTTCTCTCTCACTCGAGTTGGCCAAACACGTTAGAATAATAAAACTAAAAGTAAGTGTTTTTTATTTTCGTGAAACTCTTACAATTCCACACAGTTTTAAATTGGTCTGATAAACTCTAGTCCAACCGTTCTGTCGTTATTTGCTCTCCTGAGGAATTGTCAAAAGAAATAGGTCAATTTAAGCAAAATTACCAGGGCAATTTCTGAATATGATCCAGCTACTGCAGCAAAAATTTCTTCTTTTGTTTACAGAGGAATGTCTTGTCTGCCAAAAAATTAAGTATGGTTGTGTATGAGTTTAAGTGCAGGTATGATGCCAGGTACGTAGGCCGTACGTCCTCCAGGCTGATAGAATAAAACAGCACGTGCCTAGTGTTTTAGGGGGAAATTCCGTGTTTATCGAGTTCAATAAAAAGGGAAATGCAATGGTACAAGCAAAATTGTGAACTCTGATTCTACTATAGCACAGTATTTGCTGCTAAACCGTGAATGCAGTGAAAATTCCGAGATAAACCATTGGTCTACCTTTCATTTAGGAACATCAGAACCAATTCATATTAATTTTTGTCACATGCTCTTTGGAAACAAAAAGATTTTGTTTATAGCTTACACTTGTTTTAGACAGCCAGTCACGAAAAGTGACATTTTTTTCCTTAGCCTATTACACAAAAAGATGGCGAGCTTTTCTCAGCCTATTACACAAAACCGGCGCGCTTTCTAGATCGTCTCTTTGTTTTCGGCATTGAATAAAAAAAACACACTTCCTTTCACCTTGCTTACTCTGGCCCCTTTTTTCCAGTCAAATGCTGGCGAAATAGCTATAGACCAAAATGAATGTTATTTTAACAGCGATCTTTAAGGTTGTATCACTAATAGTTTATTAAAATACAAACTATATAATTATTTCTGATGCAAGATACCCTTCACTTTTTCAGATCTTGAGGCTTGGTAGTTATATCGTTCTTGCCTTTCAGTGGCACGTGCATGGCGTTGGAGTACCATTTTAATAAACCCCTGACCCTTAAAAATACATAGTACAAATTATTAGATAACATATAAACGCGTAAGAAATTGTGTTTATTGTGTATATGCATGGTTGTACATAACGAGAATTCCCGTCTACTGTAATATATGCGCAAAACGAAAAAATATATAAGAGAACCTTTATTTGTATGGTGTAGAAGAAATCAGGTACAGAACAAATTAATGCCTCCCCAAAGAGATCTTATAGTTGTATTGCAATATGTGTGTATATTTCGATAATCAGTTTTAATTAAGTAGTTTTTTTTTACTTTTTATTTAACTTGTTATACAACCTGGGGTCACAATTATTGTTAAGTGTGTTTTTCTTAGTTTATCGTAACTCCACATTGAGATTACCCTGAAGTTTTTCCTATTTTTAAATGAAATTAATTGCTCACTGTCACTTCTTACAAAGTGTGCTTTAACTAAAAAAACAAAGAAGTTACAAAAAGTCGTAGAAGTTGTAAAATGGACCAGATTATTCTGGTTATGAGTAAGAATTCAATTCAATTTAGTTGAAGCAATAGACAGTAAAATAACACCCCTTCCTCTAATATTTTATTGGTCTGGTGTACATCCCACACGATATTTCCATTAACAAAAGTGGCCACATCGAATTAAGAATGGTGTAATTTTTTTTATTTTAAGTTTGCAATGTATGCTTTATTTGCTATGTACAGGATTTTTAATATGTTGTAATGGGTGGGTTCTAAATAAATCTTGTAACATGACCGAAATTTTCTTTTCAGTAAATTTCTAGAGAAGAAAATGGCTTCCTGGAAGATTGATCTTTACAGTATTGCCCCTGAAATTAACCCCGATAAATTTTACTTTTTTGAATTGCCCCGTGTAATACTGCTTCCGATTCTATGGAGAAAATTACCTAGGGTAAATGTACAAGGTGACATCATGTGTGTTGTTTGAAAAAGTTATGGTCAGCTAATCACAAAGTTTTAGTATCCTTATGCTCGACTTTTTTTCCATCGCAATTTTTTCCCACAAACTGAAACTTGCATGTTGAATAATCGCCTTGAATTCCCAATACAAGGCATTTTTAGACCCAAAGCGTCATCATAGATAGATAGATAGATAGATAGATAGATAGATAGATAGATAGATAGATAGATGGATAGATGGATGGATATCGCTCTTCCTTGCACACTGCAAATTACAGAATTGAACACCCTACTTTTCTCGATCTTTTATACTATCCTTTGGACGTATTACATCATCAGTATCGATTGAATGATGATTTTGTACAGCAACAAGAAAGGGTTCTGTTTGATGCTTGATGTCCCAAGAAAATCGGTTTTTCTCCGTCTTGATAAAACTTTTGCAAGTCACTAGATCCCTTCCCCACTTTGCGATAAGTACAATTGATCTAAATCACTCTGGCGAAATTCTTTATTTGTAGTCATAATCTTCCTTGTTTTCCTATCCATTTCATCAAGCACATTTTGATATCGTTTCCGAATTCCCTGCTTTTTATCTAACAGTGAAATAGCCCAAGTATTTACGCTCACAACTTATTTCACCCATTTAATTTGATTCCCATTACAAGCATTGATCTCCTGAATTATTCGCACTGAAAATGCTCTCATCTTTCTCTTTTACAGAATCAAATTCCAATATTCGAGGATACTTATAACCTCTCTTATCTATATCCTTTATGATATTTTCAGATGACAACTCTATTCCCTCAGTTGTTATCATTACTAAATATATAAACTCTAGATAACAGTCAAATTAGTTCTCTTTCATTTTTATCAAACAGTTTAAAATCGTTCATGAATAAAAGATTATTAGGCTTTTCACCAATTTTAAGGGAATAATCAGACTTAACGTTCCTCAAGATTTACGTTAGGGCCAGCATACACACGATAAACAGTAGGAGGGATAAGCTATCTCCTTGGAACATACAACTGCTTATGTTAACATTTGCCAGAATCTCCCCACCCGATGTTAAATTAACATTCCAACTATTCATTGATCTTTATATGAATCTTAAAATATTATCTGCAACATTAGCAATTTTCAAACTTTTGAGTATCCAGGAATAAGGGATGATATCGCACGTTTTTATGGTCGACTCACGCCATTCCTAGGTTGGTATGTCTCTTTTTACAATCAATCAGTATTGTTTTGTCAACAAGTAAATAATTATTTATTTCTTTACTATTCCTAGTATTCTTTCTACACCCTTTCTGTTCAGTAGGGGGTTAATCCTGTGCTTCAAGATACTCATACACAGCAGCTGAAATTCTTTTAGGATTTTCGTGACGGTGAAATACGCAAAGATTTTATTTATATTTATTAACTAATTAAAACTTGCGCTTAGCTACCGATTGCAGTTTGCGATGCTTTAAGCTCCGTTTATGCTGTTGTGTGCTGAGTCTTCGGATCAGTACACAAAAACATGATCACATCAACCTTTGTAATCGAGTTGGACTCAAGTGTCTGGAATAGTTCCTACCAGTAGCCCACAAATTACTTTTTCTCTAGTAAGAAAATAGGAAACAAGGGCACAATTACGGTTCAAAAAAGGTAAGCAAGCATCCTTACTTCTGACCAGATTATCCTACCTCAAGCAGCTGTACTCTACAAAAATCTCTATGCCTCTTTCTTAACCAATGATTCATCTCAAAACAAATTGCTTTCTCAACTCGATACAACTGACGCCTCTAGAGACATACTGCATGTGCCACTAACCCTAAAAGAATGACAAAGGGCACTAAAAGCAATGAAACTACGTAAAACTCCAGATGTTGATCACTTTCCCTCCGAATTCTACTTACAGTTCTGGGATGTCCTATGTCAGTCACTCCTAGGTGTTTTTTATTTTTCCTTTAAAATAAGGCAACTTGCGGTAACAGTTTGATTAGACTTGCAGCGCTTCATATATATATATATAAAGATAAAACGGACACCAACTGCCGACGGATCTCCCTTTTGAACACTAAACACAAAATACATACCAAAACGTTCAATGCGACTTCTTCAATCCTTCCTACAAGAATATCAGAGAAGCAATAGTTCTGGTCCTTCTAATGACGACATTTTGAAGCTTTCACGGGTTACCGTATCGTGTAGAGGAACATATCTCTTACTATCCTAAACATAAATTTAGGGAAATATTTTTACCTTGTCAAATGGCCTTTTACAGATAAAACAATGGTCATGTTTTGGGGCCAGTCTTCCTTGAGTTGGTGACATCAATTTACACTGATATCCNTTCATATATATATATATATATATATATATATATATATATATATATATATAAAGATAAAACGGACACCAACTGCCGACGGATCTCCCTTTTTAACACAAAATACATACCAAAACGTTCAATGCGACTTCTCAATCCTTCCTACAAGAATATCAGAGAAGCAATAGTTCTGTCCTTCTAATGACGACATTTTGAAGCTTTCACGGGTTACCGTATCGTGTAGAGGAACATATCTCTTACTATCCTAAACATAAATTTAGGAAAATATTTTTACCTTGTCAAATGGCCTTTTACAGATAAAACAATGGTCAAGTTTTGGGGCCAGTCTTCCTTGAGTTGGTGACATAAATTTACACTGATATCCAAACAATAAGAATCAACAATGAACACAGATCAAGCCTTTTTATCCTGTTCAAAAGAGTGAGACAGGGATGTCCTCCTTCATACTTGCTTTACTGTGTAAAATCTTTAACACTTGCCAAAGCAATTCCCTAAACCAAACAATTTCAAGGCCTACGAATTCCAAGTTGCGATGAAGAGGTTCGTTTCTAGCATTATACAGACAATGCCACAATATTCCTCAGCGATCAAAAGTTTATTGCCACTAAACTGACCATTGTTTTAGTCTATGAAAAGGCCAGTTCCACAAAACTCAACCTAACTAAGATAAGATTTTTACAACGTACTCTATTCAATATAGTCAATTGCATCATCCCACTATAAAGTTTGTTAATTCTGCAACAACACTTAAAATTCAATCCAGACACCCAATTGGTATTGTAAACTATTTACACCAACCGATTAAATGGCTGATCATCAAGATATACAAGTGGTTCAACCGCCTATTTTCATTTCGTGCCAAGGTTCCTGTACCTAACAACATTGCCTTGTGAAAACTGAACCAAAAGCTGGGTATACAACTCTCCGAGACTAATTTTTTTTAGGAAGAAGGGCCATGCACTTTGCAATAAAGACTTGCTGGCTTCCTGTAGACCAAGGACTATTAAGTCTGACACATTTGGTGTAAAAAACCGGCACCAGTTCTAAATAACTTGAGGCATTCTCCAGCTTAAAAGAAGAAATGGGCATACCTTGTAAGGTATTGGCTGACTCGATAGCTCCATGGTTAGTGGAGAGATATTTATGGCAACCGTTATCCGACAGTGTATTAATAGTCCCAATCAATATACACAAGACTTTTAGACGCTTTTCTTATCGTCAAGGACAAAATAGCGCTTCTTCGAGAAAAATGTTTTTCCACTAAGGTATATTTTAAAACCATGGTTGGAAAAACACTCCCACAACCAATAGCTCATATTCTCAACTCCAAAATCTCGAAAACTTTTCTTGCAGGCCCTTCGCCAGGCCAAGAAAATGAAGCCTTTTTCCAAATTCTCTGCAGCGTTCTAACACAGGCAGAAATCCTGCATTGATTTGGCCTCAAAAATGTCACATTGAAATGCGACAATTGCAACTAAGCGGAAATAACAGTCCAAAAATATTTCAATTGCAAAATCACCAGAGAATGGGGAAACCTTCTCACACCCTTGCAAACCTATTAGGTTCCCACTTCCTTACAAACTTACAACAAATCTTCTAAAATCAGTTTGAGAATCAATTTACAGCGATACTAAAAATTACACTGTTATACCTATACCTGGCCGAACATGTAAAGTATTGTCTCTTGGGGTTGGGGGTTGGAAAAAACATTTTGACAACGGCAACTATGATGAAAATTCTGATTGCCCACTTAAAAACTACCCTATTATTTCAAAATATTTGCAGCCTTTCGATCCCAAGGTCCTCTCTAAAGACGACGTTTGAGAATGCCCGGGAAGAATGTCCGGTCGTAAAACCAGATCCTGTACTCCGTTAAGAGCAACAGCCTCAGTTCTTTTTTCAAAAAGTACTCTTAAATAAAAAAAATACTTGTTTTGTTGAACTCCAGCTCTCTTTCTAGTCTTTATTTTCAGTACTACAATATTCTCTGGAAATGTTTTCTGAGCGAAAAAGAGAAAAAGGTCTCCTTAAAAAGATAAGAACGCAGGACCAAAAAGCTAAAAAGGATAAAAAATAAATAAAACCATAAATAAAAGAAACCAAACTAATCAAGAGAATCAGTTCTCCTTTTCCTCTTCCCTTCGTTCGTATCTTCATGCAACCCTACTCCGTTAGCGCCATTGCGTCTTCTCTTCTCTTTTCTGTCCATCAGATCCATCGATGTATGTGTGTATGTCACATCTGCTTCAAAGTGTGCAAATCTACAGCAGGACTGCAGAGTCATCTAAGATGGCATGAACGACGGGATGGAGAGAACTCAAGATGACGGCAATCATCTGAAAAGATGCAGCAATCATTATGTGTGTATGTATGTATGTATGTATGTATGTATGTATATATGTATGTATGTATGTATGTATGTACGTATGTGTGCTAAAAAAATCACAAAATAGCCAAAGCCAGTTCTGCTTTTCGTAAGCTGAAGAAAGGGGTTTGGTAAGATTGGGGGAATTACATCAAAGACAAAGATGTGCTTATAAAGGATGCGTGCTTAATTCTGCTATATGGGTCAGAAGCGTAGACTACAAATAGGTGACATCTAAAGGTTTTCGAAAGATTTCATCAAAATTGTATCAGAAGAATCCTTAACATCACTTGGAAGACTTTCACACATGATGCTGCAGTCCTTGAACGATTCAGCAGCACCAGCATAGAGATGTGGATCATCCAGAATCAGCTGTGCTGGACTGGACACCTTGTCAGGATTGAAGATGAAAGACAGCCTAAACAGTTGTATTATGGTGAGTTATCCAAAAGAAAAAGACCAAAACAAAAGCCGAGAAAAAGGTTTCAGTATGTCTGAAGAACAATATGAAACTACTGGAGATTAATGTGAATAACTGGAAAGTGATAACTGCAGCCCGTCTCCAATGGATAAGAAAAAAATCTGTTGATATTAAGAAGGAAGCGAAATGTACTGTGTGTGGTAGATTGCTTTTTTCAAAAACTGGATTGGTGAACCACCTTAAGTGATGCAGTCGAAGGCAAGATCAACAACTTTATGATGAGACGTTGCCAACTCGTCCATCGATGCATTGTAGCACTACCTGTGGTCTAGTCTTCAAATCAGCAAGTTGTTTAACGAGACATTCGAAGATTCATAATGAAGCTTATCTGCACGCAGCTCCAAAAGTGGGAAAGTTCATCTGAACGTTCATGTACGACAGAAGCTGGGTCGGTCGAAGAGTCACCAACGTGTACACGGGCACACAGTAACAAACTGAAGAGATGGCAAACTTTTGTCAAGCAGGGCAATCATTAAGTATATATATATATATATATATATATATATATATATATATATATATATATATATATATATATACAGTTTTCAGTAGTTCAGCATACTAAACTCGAGGAAAGAGCATCATTACTTAAAATCAGACATCCTCACAAATTCAAAAATATTTTTAATTTAGGAAACAAAGCCTTAAAATAATCTGCAATGAAATCAATCCAAAGTTGACTGAACTTAATGAGTTAATGTATGCAACAGGAAAGGTTCTTCAAACCAAATGTGTAATCAAAATTAAGAAGGCAAAAAGTACAAAAAAAGCCAAACCGAAATGGCGATTAACGAAAGGAAATCAAAACCTTTAGGAGGGAGCTATCACTGATGGAGACACTGCATTCAATTTACACTGATATCCAAACAATAAGAATCAACAATGAACACAGATCAAGCCTTTTTATCCTGTTCAAAAGAGTGAGACAGGGATGTCCTCCTTCATACTTGCTTTACTGTGTAAAATCTTTAACACTTGCCAAAGCAATTCCCTAAACCAAACAATTTCAAGGCCTACGAATTCCAAGTTGCGATAAAGAGGTTCGTTTCTAGCATTATAGAGACAATGCCACAATATTCCTCAGCGATCAAAAGTTTATTGCCACTAAACTGAGCATTGTTTTAGTCTATGAAAAGGCCAGTTAAACTCGAGGAAAGAGCATCATTACTTAATATCAGACATCCTCACAAATTCAAAAATATTTTTAATTTAGGAAACAAAGCCTTAAAAATAATCTGCAATGATATCAATCCAAAGTTGACTGAACTTAATGAGTTAATGTATGCAACAGGAAAGGTTCTTCAAACCAAATGTGGAATCAAAATTAAGAAGGGAAAAAGTACCAAAAAAGCCAAACCGAAATGGCGATTAAAGAAAGGAAATCAAAACCTTTAGGAGGGAGATATCACTGATGGAGAAACTGCAAAAAAAAATGAGAACTTTAAGTCGAGTAAAGCTAGGAAAGTCTTACGG
This sequence comes from Morbakka virulenta, assembly GCA_003991215.1. NCBI lineage: Eukaryota > Metazoa > Cnidaria > Cubozoa > Carybdeida > Carukiidae > Morbakka > Morbakka virulenta. Next base: position 1,189,813 of record RDPX01000183.1, on the reverse strand, counting down.
ACATGTCATTAAAGACAGAGAGCAATTGCCAAGTTTGAAGGAAGAATTGAAACAAAAGTTGCAGGTTAAGGCGCAGAGGTTATGTAGATTTGACAAACGTCAAAAGTTCTACAGGCAGAACAAAATCTTTAAAACGGATGCTAAAATGTTTTATCGTGAAATCGGGAAAGAAACAATAACTGTAGAGGATGTGCCGTCGGAAGACGAGGTTCGTGAATTTTGGAATAAGATCTGGGGTAATGAGAAGGGTTTTCATGAAAATGCGGAATGGCTGCAAAATTTGGAAGAAAGCACAAGGGGTATACCAGAGCAGATATGGATTGAAATTACAACAGGCGAAGTTAAAAGGCTCTTAAAAGATCTCACAAATGGAAGTCCCCCGGAATAGCCAAAGTGCCAAATTTTGGGCTAGACTCTCTCTCTTCTGCCCATGATAGGATTGCAGTTATTTTCAATAAGATTATAACAGAACCCGAAACTATACCAGTGGTTTTGCCTTGGAACTACCTGTTTGTTACCAAAACGTAACGAAACAAGGAACCCTAAGAACTACCGCCCGATTACCTGACTCTCTACGTCTTATAAACTACTTACATCGATATTAACTGATAGAACTTATATTCATATTGATGAACAAAATATTTTCCTAATTGAACAGAAAGGATGCAAAAGAGGTTCATATGGTTGTAAAGACCAACTCCTTATACATAAAATGATTCTTGAAAATGCTCATACTAAGCACAAAAACTTAAGCGCGGCCTGAATTGACTACAAAAAGCATTTGACAGTGTTCCGCATTCCTGGAATTTAAAGACAATAGAAATGCACAAAGTTTCTCCTGCCTTTATTAATTTCCTGGTCAGAATGACCTTGTGGGAGACCAATCTTACTCTCACACATGCTAATGGCACCCTTTTTTCTAACTGTATGCAGATAAAATGTGGAATCTTTCAGGGCGACTCTCTTTCACCTCTTTTATTTTGCATGGCCCTTATCCCACTCTTGAAGCTCCTCAATGACACTGAACTTGAATATACGATCATGGGCAGGAAGATAAATCATCTGTTTTATATGGATGACTTGAAACTGTACGCTAAGGATTATGGTGATCTGGAAGGACTTTTAAAAGTCTGTCAAAGCGTTCAATGACGATGTAGGGATGGAGTTTGGTCTTGATGAGTGTGCCAAAGCAGGTTTTAAGCGGGGGAAGTTAGAAAGAACTGAAAATATTGAACTGGATGAAGTGACGGTGATTCAAGATCTAGAACAGGAAGGCAGTTATAAATATCTAGGTGTAAGTGAAGGTGACGGAATACAGCATTCGAAAATGAAGGAAAAGATAAGGAAAGAGTGCATAAGAAGAGTGAGGTCTATCATGAAAACTGAATTGAACTCAAAAAATAGGATATCAGCAATAAATATCTGGCAGTGCCAATTGTAACTTACAGCTTTGGTATTATAAACTGGAATCTGAGTGATTTGAAAAGGCTAGATACAAAGATAAGGAAGCAACTGACTTGTAATCTGATGCATCACCCAAAATCAGACGTTGATCCTTTGTACCTCCCTAGGAATGAAGGAGGCAGGGGGATGATCCAGTTTGAGCTCTCTTATAAAACATCCATTATTGGACTCTCACAATATCTTCCTTTAATCAATGATTGGATGCTTCAACACGTTTATAGGCATGAAAATTCCAAAGGATTGCATTTAATTCTTAAAAAGTTAGAGAAGTTTTTCCAAGAACTAGGTGTTGATCTTGAGATTGGTAACACACTAACCCCAACAATTGCAGCTAAAAATACCAAGCAACAAACAAAGAAAACTGGATTGGACAGACTCGGATCTAGGTGGCAAGAAAAACCTCTCCACGGACAGTTCGCAGCCCGAAGCAACAATACTGATGTAGACAAAGAAGCAATCCATCAGTGGCTAAGGAGCGCCGGACTGAAAGGAGAAACAGAGGACTTCATTCTTGCTGCCCAAGATCAGAGTCTATTTACCAGGAACTACCAAGCTAATGTTTTACATAATGGTGCCAATCAAGAATGTAGGTTCTGTGAGGACAAAACCGAAACTATTGACCACCTTGTCTCTGGCTGCTCGGTTCTAACACCAAACTAATATAGAAACCATCATGATCGAGTTGGCCAATAGGTATTGGCCAACTCGATCATGATGGTTTCTATATGAGTTGGAAAATTTGAAAATTTGTCAGCACTTTTCCATTGAAACGCAAGCTAGCTG
>RDPX01000183.1:1126775-1171457 GCA_003991215.1 Morbakka virulenta | reverse complement strand
CTCTCTCTCGCGCTCTTTGCCACTCTTTTTTGGACACCCTTTCTCTCTCTCTCTCTCTCTCTCTCTCTCTCTCTCTCTCTCTCTCTCTCTCTCTCTCTCTCTCTCTCTCTCTCTCTCTATATATATATATATATATATATATATATATATATATATATATATTGCATATTAAGGGGGAAATAATTTGTCATAGTAATCATATGTCGAGTCCGCTACAAGTAAAGCAACTAAAATTACTCCTTGTTATCGTTATAAAGTTTTGGAAATCTTTTTGATATCTTGCTGGGTATAAGTTCAAATACACAAAGAAAATGTCAGGAAGTCGAAACTTACTGTAGTTGTCTGTCCGGGGAAAACGGAATGTTAAAAATTGTGGTCTTTCCGTAAATTTGAAGGACTTATTAATTACCAAAGTACATTTTTCAAACTGAATTAAAAATTCAACGCTAAACTATTTGATTCAAATTCATTTCTCCTTTGCAAATGGCATACTGCGCGAGTACATGTTTTCGGTAGTATATTTGATGAGCAAAAACCAATAAATAAAAATAATAAAAAGTACAAGGGGCAAAACACAAATAAGAAAAGTAACCATCAGCAGTGAATTGATCCTAACCTTGCTTATGGTGAAAGAAGAGGAAAAAGCCCCAACTTTTAATGTAGTTCGCTCCAAAACTTTTCAAAATTTGTTTCACATTTTCACAATCTTATAAAAAAATCGTGATTGATTCGACAACATTCAATGTGACGACCAAGAATACCGAGGAGAGTTATTGAATATCTGTTGCGCGAAAATCTAAACTGCCTCGCTATGCTACGAAGCAACAAGTAGTTTAGAAAACCTGCAATGATTAAAGCTTACCTTTGGTAACCAAGTCTATCAATGTACCTTGAAATTACTGTTGCAAGGCAAAAGGCACAGTAGCACCAATTCTGTGCGAGTAAATTTTAGACTAATAAATAAACAAATCTTATTAGGGAATTTTAGAATAATTTTTCGCATATTTAAAATTTCAAGTCATTTGACATTTGATCTTTACTTTAAAACACCAGCAATAAAGGAAGTAATGACAAAGTTACAATGTTAAGCATACATATAATTCTGACATAAAATTTGTCACCAAGTCCGTACACCTGAATATCGTTCCACATTAAATCTTTAACCTGACACATCCAGAAATGTTGGTCAGGACTTAAATTCCTTTAAAAAACTGTAAATAACTCTTGATTTAATATCATCAGATAATATTAATCTGCCAGGCTAGCCAAACAGAGTTTATAGAAGCTGAAAGAGATGAAGGTCTTTTAAGACATACCATCTGAGCAAGTTCCATTGCTGACAGTGCAGGTGAAAGCCATCCGTTACTACTCAGGACATCCACACAGGCTTGAATAAGGCGCATAGCCTACAAAACAAAATATTAACAAAAAAATTTTGGTCTCAAGACAGGGAGCATTCAAACGTACGGCTTAAAAGCATATGCTGTGTAAATCATCACGTCATGAAATCTTTGTCAAAAACTAAACAAATTAATGAGTATGCTACAGGGATTCTTAGTTTAACATACAGAGGAGCTGTGGCTTAATGGTTAGTGCAACAGCACCGTAACCATTAAGTTCCGGGTTTGATTCCCAGCGCGGGCGACTTTGTAGCTTAACAAAACAAAAAGCCAATGGTTTGCATCAGCAAGGGCAGAACGGCCAAGAAATTCCTCACTGCCAAATCCAAGTCCCTATGAAGGCCACCGTCTGAGCCCAAGTAACTGGGGAAAGTGACGTTAAATCCAAAAGACAAAAGAAGAAGTTTACTATACACTTTTGGTAGTTCTCTAAAATCTCTAAAGTCGTTGCTAACAGTACTGTTAAATCACGCGACGACTATTAAGATAGAAATACCAATTTACAACCGACGCCGATTAGCGATTACTCCACACCACTATATTCAACTTCAAATAACTAAAACCAACATTCACACAAAAGTTGTTTTCAGAATGAACGTCTTGCAGCCATCAAAATAAGTCCAAAGGTAAAAAAACTAAATAACTGCTGTATGTAAAAACTGTTTAAATTTATTGTTTCAAATTGCGAGTGCAGAAAAAATGGGATTTTGAGTTGCAAAAAATCAAAGTTTAAACAAAAAAGCTATAATACCAGTACTGTTTTAATGAAGGCTAAACAACAGTGGATGGTTTCAATAATCTGACTTCAACAAATTAACTAAAATTGAATTAAACTGAATTCAACCAACAGCGCGGAATTAAATTACTTTGTTACTGTAATCGTCGATAGTCTTCTTCTTTCGGGTGTCAGGCCGGCTGCAGCCACTGACAATCATGGCTTTCAGTCTTTTCTGCTATCATTTAAATGGAAGAAGGAATTTTTGCATAAATTAATGTCTGTTGCAAAGCTGTTCAGGCTCTTACATGTGACGCTCTTTGTTTTCACCTGCCTCTTCTTTTCTCAATTTTTCTACACGCAACAAGTTTTTCTGATCCTCCTTCCTGTTGATATGATCAAAGAGTTCTAATTGTCTTTTTCTGATGGTTTTAATGAAAGAAAGTTTTGTTCCTGCCAGCTGTAACACTTCTTCATTTGTTTTTCTTTCTGTCGTGGACATATCAGCAACTCGAGAGCTGACAAGTTCCAAAACTATTTTGGTTGCTTAACTAACCCAACCATCACTTGTCTGTCATGACTTCACGTAACCCTGATTGGGGACTAAACGAGTACTCCACCTTGTCCAAGGGTGTCCTGAAGGCTGGTGGAGGGAAGAAGACGCATTACTTTCTATTGATAGAGAATACTCTATCCCACTACCCATACTCTACGATTATCAAAATATATTAAATAAAGTAAGATAAGTTCAGAAAAATAACACAGGTACGCTTTGTAGTCTGTACAGGTGTAAGCGCCCCTACCTTTCCAAGGATGAACTCTGTATCTGACTGCATTTCAGCTGAAAGCTGCATACGAGACAAATGTGCTTGCAACAACAGATTCGTTTTGACATGCGGGTCATTGAACTTTGGATTTGTAAGCTTGTACGGGACACGGTTTGACAGCTGGAATAAAAAGGGAGAAAGCGAAATTCGTTACTACAAGCAACTTTATGTGCAAGCATAAACAGAGGTTAAAGGACTTGGATAAAAAGAATAGCAGTCCCTCGGTGTTTCTTATATTTTATAACTATCAACTTCACTTGCTTTAATAGCGGGTGTTGTCACAGCAAAACGTCTTTATAAATCAATCTTCTGTTCTACTAAGCAAAAATGATCAATTTCTTTTATTTATATTTTTAAATCCTTTAATTTGGAGTAGCTTTTCAAACTAACGTGGATTCTAACTACCAACATACAGGAGATATAAAAAATCTTGTTACAAAAACAAGTGTTCCTGATTCCTAGATACTGCTTTGCAAAAGGGAATGATTACATACCTGTTTAAGAATAGAATCCTCATGTTGTCGTATCGGTAGGTTTTCATACTCATATGCAGAAGCAATAATTTCAATGAGCCCCTTCATTTTCGTCTTTGCTGTCAGGGATACACTGAACAGTTCTAGAAAGATCAGTAAAGTAACGGAATGAGGAGTGAAGGTGAAACACACAACGAAACAAGCTATAAATTTCAAACATTTATGTAGGTACATGGATTTTTTAGAAAATGGAATACAAAAACCAAAACCTTAAGGTTTGGGTACCTTTCGATTTATTAACCTCAATCTAGAAATAATTTCTGCCATTATAAATGACAAAGGAAGCCCATGTTGCTGGATATTTCCTTGTTGATGTACTGGTACAAATGGAGGAGAAAAATGGACGTAAAGAACGAGTCAAACAGGCCTGGGGGGACTTGAAATGGTGGTAATAAAAAACAATGCGACAAGTGCCCCCCACACCCAATGTTTGCATTAGGAACCAAAAATCGAAAACAGTCTTCAGAGAGTATGGAAATCCCTGGGGTAAATAGGAATAACATTGAAAAGAAGATGACGCCAGCAATATCAAGTAAAACATTACGGCGGTTAGAGTAAGCCTGGAATCGGGGTAGAGTTGCCTTTCATACTTAAAAAAGAACCCTAAAATTCCAGTTAAACAATAACATATGGCTTTGTGATGAACGGGAAAAGAATAAGGGATTTCTTACCAATAGTCGTGTAGTTGATGTAATAATATGCAGCAATCATTCCAAGATTCAATGGCGATACTTTCATTTCGTCCTCAATTGAGATACACTGAAAATATAAGATTCATGTGTCTTAACAAACGTATCACGGTACTTCATTAAGGAACTATTACTATACACATTCACATCAAACCTACCTTGCTATCGTAACGATGTACTCATTATGCCTACTGTTGGGCTACCCATTGGCAAATTCTTTATGAATATAAGAAATTTTTCAAAATTATATACAGGGCCAGGTAAATGATAATCATTACAATAATCATCATTGTAATTACCATCGTTACCATCCTTACTTCTACTATCACTAATACCATCACGAAGATCGATGTTATCGAACCCTGTATCAACAATTCAGGACGATGACGAAACTGGGTCACCATGGGGAGGGGGCGTAAACCAGAATGATTTTCTAAAGTAAGGGCAACACTACTTTTCTTGACTATAATATATAGAGACAATAACCAAGTAACTGACAGATTCACATAAATTACGGCCATTATTTCTGATGGCAAGGGTTACTTGATACAAGAAGCTGTAAGATGGAAAATAGGTCTTATATTTATTTTTCATATAAAGGATATTTTGCAACCTTTATTTTTCGCAGGGAGGGGGCGAAATAGGCTTAACTAAGGGGTGTAGGTCCCTTCTCCCCCTCAGTTTTGGGCCTGATTCAGTAGCATTTTTCGACTTGAACTGGTATTGTTTCCTGAAACGGTTTAGAAACCGGGAATAGCAAAGCCTTAAAACAACTACCTGGATAGGGTGATACAAATTACTGGTTAATATTAGCAAACTTGTTGTGGTCATCTAATAACTTTTAAATTAAATTTGTAGTCAATTACGTTGAAGTAGTAATAGGTGCGCTCTGCCGTAGTTACTCTTTATTAACTTGACGGGCAAACTGGGGTAAAAGTTTGTAAAATCATTTTTTATCAATTTACATCAACTTGGTTTTCTGATGCGAGACGTAAATATGTATCCATGCAAAGGCGCATATGGTTAAACAATCTCATAAATGCTTTTAAAAAAATACTGTTCACTATTTCCCAGAAACAGAACATGCTTAAAAGGATGACGAATAATATAAGTCGTCTAATTTTGTTTCCCAATTTACAAAAATTCCATACGGCTCAGTTGTCTCCAATCCTGATGAAGCCTCCGATAATACCCATAAAAAAAATATTTTGAAGTAAAGTGATGTAAGAGAATAATTAATTTCGAATATTTCTTTCTTACCTTAGATTGTTCCAGGTCATTTAAATTATTTTCCACTACCTCCGACAAATGATCGGACAAATGCCTGTGTGAAACACCTAAATCGAGATTGAAACAGAAAGGGAAATTTACAACGCTGAAACACACAGTGCATAATACAGAACATTGGGTTACCCTTCTTCTTTTAAAATTCATTAAAAATTTCCTTACGCTTAATTGAAGATTATTAATTGTTTCACACACACACACACACACACACACACACACACACACACACACACACACACACATACATACATAAACGGAAATTAACTCAACAATGGAAAAAAATTTGTTAATATCGTGTTAGTGTTCAAATAACAAAAAAATTAGTTTGACGTTTTATATCAAACATTTAATTTTCATCTTCTAGTTATTGCCCCCAGATGTTTGGAGGAAAAAAATGTAAGCCTTAACTATTAGGTAGAAAGTTCACTAAGAAACTACGCAATACAAACCTTGAAGATTATAATAATTTGGGTTTTGTGTCATTCGCCTGTACAAGAAAGTCCATGTTAGGTAATCAACAGCATCTTGCTTGTTGCTGACTGTTTTCGTTACAACTTCTGCATTAAAATGGTCATGTAGGCAGTGGTCCAAATGTGACTAAAACGTCAAAGAACGATAAAGATTTCAAATTCTGACCAATGTTTTGCTACAACGTTAAAGCAATATAGCAACATATATATATATATATATAAAGTAATACCAAAATAAAACAAATCGTTTAACGAAAGGGTTCCTGTAAAATACCGGCTTTACCATGGCCAAATTTTTGGTCGCGAATATAAGGTTACTGTTGTATATACTGTTGACCGTTTATCTTGAAATCACAGGCGATGACTGCATACATCCATATTTTAGGCAAGATTTGCATAGCTTAAGCTTGCCAAGAATTTCAAATAATTTAACCTAAGTACCCCATAACGAAATACAAAAAACATTCACAGATAAAGTGATGAAAACCATTAGATCTGACAACTGGTTCTTTCTTGACACATTCCTGTAAATTTGTCTTCTTGCGGCTTATAACAAATCAACTATACCTGTTGGGCGTGTCTATAATCATACCTACAGTACTCATGTCTACATACCAAATAATCTGGTATTCGTTTTGAAGTAAATCTCTACAGCAATGTTCAACAATAAAAATGTTAATTAATTATTTAGTGCACAAACTTTTTCTTATATTTGCATCTCTTCCATCAGCTGAAAATTCAATAAAAATGGTTCTCTAAATGTAACTGCTCGAGAACTCTCTCAACGTCCACCTAAAATCCCCTTTAAAATGTGTTAGACGCTATCAAAAATGCCATTACCTCTATGGGAAGTGGTTCGTATAAAAATTTCTTGTAAAATTCCTTCTTTGATGAAACACAAAGAATGGCAGCTTTTCCTATAAAGAGAGAATAGAAATTTAAGTGAAATCCTTGGAGGCTCAAGTATAATACACATATTACCAAAACATATGCAACTATTTAAAATACGACCAATGTTTTTTTTTAAAATAAACATGTTACTTAAAACATGTACTAATTATGGTGGTGGTGGTGAGAGTGGCAATGATGATGACGAACAAAACTGTCTATTCTTTCACTGTAGCCAAGAAATCACCTTTGACAACAGTCGGCACATCACTGTACCACATCAAGCCAATTCGTTCTGTCCTTACCAAGGCAACCGAAGGGGGAAGGGGGGAGCTGTAAGGTGCAGATAAAATTCCTTAGTTTAATCTTTTCACGTTCTGAGCAGAGTCATTGACGTCATCTCTAGCTCTTGTTGCTGCTAACAATAACAAATCCAAGAGCTTTCTGAGCTGAAGAAGTGGCAAACAATGATGTTAAAAATTGTTTATCCTTACCATATTACATTATCAAACAGTTGCACATCCTGCATTAAATCAATAGCATACAACAAATACAGTTAAACAAATAAAGTTAATGGCTGTAATCATTTTGCGCCAAGTTTAAAATAGATTACAGTTGACGCGTGGATTCCGTCTCTTTCAAGAAATGGAAGGGTGGGTATAGCAAAAATATATTTGCACGGGGATGCGATACGTATTCAAACTTGATATTCCAGTCTTTATGGCACTTGTGCGCCAAGTGATAATGATGGAAAACAACATGGATGTTTTCGGGAAAATAAAGTAGCAAAAGCATTTGGACAAACAAGATACCATGAAGTCCAAAATATACTTTATCTGTAGAGCTAATACTCATTCTCAAGTACCTGAGTCATCAATTAGAGGCCTATTTGCTCTTCCCACCATTTGAAGTACATCTGTTACTGGATAGTCCAAATATCTAAAAAGTCAAATTTTATATCAATTTTCACGGAAGCGTCAAAACACCATGTAATATTTTACAGGATCACAAAACAAAGAAATTGTGGTGGCATGTATGATATCAAAATCCAGCAGTGATTAAAAAAATAGAGGGCATTTTGTTTTATCACCCAACCAAATTCAATATTTAAGTGCGTATTATCTTAAACGGTTACATCTGCATTCTCTCTGAATGTTGATTTTCCCCGAATACACTTGCATCACCGTCAGGTCGAGACTTCTCGGATCCATTAGGTTCGTTTTTTCCAACTTATGTAATGCCGTGAGTCGGAAACCATAGCAGAGTGACACTCCTGATTTGTACTAATTTGTTTCTCCGAAATGACGGGCGAGCCCATCCCCTCCCTTTTGATGAGTGATATAAGAGGAAGCTGACCATACAGATGTTTCTTTTACGGGTGTTTCTTCCTGCAGATATTCATTCAACCCGTAATATCCTTGCGTATGTTCCATCGAGTAATGCTTCCTGGTGTTTCATCCGTGGTATTGAACCACAGAGCAGGGCAGATTCTACTGCTGCTTTGAAGAAGTCGTTCTGCATACTGTTGGAGAGGAACGACTCTCAAATGGTACTCAACTCATCAAGGGATTTTCAGGCTTTTCCTTTGCAGATACTCGTCTCTTTCCATTCACTCAATGCTACTGTCGAGGTAAATGAACTCCTTGACAGACGATGTTGTCACAATTCTTCGATTTAATTTCTCCCTCTTGATTGTAGCTGATGAACTCTATTTTTCCAGGATTGCTGTACAGACCTATCTTGCCACCTGATTCTTCCAATGGTGAAGTAATTTTGTAGCTTCATCAATTGGGAGTGAGGGTAGAGCATGATCATCTGCATAATCCATTATCTTTTATAGTTTGTGCTGAGTGACGTAAACTTTTTTTCCTTTCAATAGTAAAACCCAGGTTAGTGTGTTAATAAATCTACGTTTACAGACTCTAGTCTAGGCACAGAATTAAAAGTAATGGAACACGTGTATCCCCCTGTAAGATTCCAGCAACAATAGCGAAGAATTCTGTATCTCTATCGGAGGATCGTACCATCGAGAATGAGTTTTCATAAAGCATCATGATGGCTGGTACTGTTTCTCGTGGGATTCCATAAGCTAACATGACCCCTTCGAGCAAACCACGATGGATGGAATCGAATGATTTGAAATAATCAACAAATACTAACACAGTTTTAAGACTTTTAGGTTTTACATCTTCGATTATTTAGAATTTTACCGACTGCTGTTCTCTTTTGATTACAAAAATACATTCAATATAACAAGGATACTATTACTGATAGATATCCAATTCCTTAGGTAAATACAATTTATGCTTCGCTTTTCAATATATACATATACATATCTATAGTTTTCAATGTACTATGTGCAATGCTCACTTGGTGTCCTGGGGATAATACAGAGTATCAAAAAAGATAGATGCAGAAATGAATATAGAGGCAGAAATTCCGTTCCATGAAGGATGCGGAAAATCTTAGAAAAAAAAAAGTAAATGTGAGACTAGTTAAGCCTTATTTGGTCAACAAAATGAACAATTAGAGCTACCTGTTATTTGAACTAAGTGCAAACTCTGAAAACAGCCAACACGGGGCACTATTTGTGGGAAAGAGTACACGAAAACATTCCTTGGAAGCAAATGCACCGACGAGGAAAACAACTGAAGCCACTAAAGACGGAAGGACCTAAGACAGAGTTTACAATGCAAGGGGTGGAGTGCTAAAATAACCCTCTCGGCTTGCTATTGACAAATAGCCTGGTTAGCATGTCCATCTCCTGACTGGTGACACAGGTCGCTGCTGGAAGTTGTCGAACGAAAAGAAATGGCAAGTGCTGCTAAGCAATGCAGCATCCTTAAAAAAATTAAAATGGAAATATAACTTCATTATTTCAATCAATTCACTCCAGTCAGCACAGATTGCTATATAAGTATTCATTATATGCGTGTCGTAGTATAAATATAGAAAACTTTTGAAAAGTATGGAATTCTAACAGGGGATACTTGTCAACAAAGACCATATCTAAATCCACCTAAAAGAAGTTATACAACTGCTGGAAATATAAATATTGGTCACCTGGTGTCCACGGGCACCTATAGGAGAATTACTTCACTAAAACGTCATTCGTACTTCAAACAGCATCAACATATCTGTCAGGGCTATATATGCGGTATGTACCAACATGCATGATTCTTTACCAAATACCTAGTTACCTCTTACTTTAAAGTTGTGAACAAAGAACATTTAATCAAGCTGTATTCTGTAGTGTGTATGACACCGACAATGGCGCCCATTTGTGAATAAGTACCGTGTTTATGGGTTTCCAGAAGTGGTCCTGGTTTACAGGTTTAAATGCACATTAAACTATACATAACTAGGCAAAAATGCTAAGTACCGTGTTTATGCTACAGATATTTACTTACGAGTGTATTTTTCCTTCGTAGTACATTGTGTCGGTTATCACAACTAAGTGAGCATTCATGTTTACTGCCCAACAAAGGTTTCTTGACACCACCACAATCTGGTCGAAAAATAGAATGGCGAAAATCAATGTTTCCATCTTATGATCTTACCAGTGATTGTCCCAATTAATCCGGTTAATTTAACTAACCTCAACGTCGAGAGCAGATAAATTAACACATTTAAAAAATATTTTCTTTGTAGCCAAAATGGTCTAAGTGCAAAAATATGTTACATTGTGTGGGCATGAATTGCCATGTACTTGACAGCCTACCCTTGCTTGGTTAAATTCTTTTTACCACTGACCATATCTAAGCTGCTATCGAATCGGAATTACCGTTGAAAAGGCTGTGTATAAAAAAAACGCTGCTAACTTTCTCACTACAATGTAAATGATAATTGCAATTCTAAATTCATTTTTACCCTTTGCAACCCAACATTGCTTATGATGACGATTTCAAATATAATGAAAGGTATTGCCAATTTCTGCCTTCAAGCTATCTCGATATTTAGATTTAATAAGGAAATATTTCAAAAAGTTATCCCTTACTCCCTGAATAGAATATTCTGGAAAGGTTACTGGTTCCCCAGCAGACAAAAGAAATAAAATTAGCCAACCAACTATTTATTTTTATTTGTCGTTACCAAACAATTTTAGGAATATAACTAGGAAAACAAATGCTATTGTACCATATCCCCAAAAGAGTCTGTATTTTCTACTTAACACTAAGAAAGTATATAATATATAGAATGAAATATAAACTTTATCAAAACATCTAAACCAGAAATATGGGCTTGGGTACACTTGATGTTTCACAAGCTAAAAAACAACAGTTAAGAACTCAACTATTGCCTATCTATGAGCCAGCAACGTTCCATGTATTTAACTTTTCTAAGGAGCCAGTACAAAACCCTATGGCTTGTGCTCTCATGAAACCCGAGTAACTGCGAATATCAAACCACTTGCCTGCGTTAACCAAATAACCTTTCTATTCATACCACAGCCCCCAATCCTTACTTCCTCTCTATCTCCCTCTCTTGTCTCCCTCGCTATCTTCTGAAGTACCCATAAATATAATAATAAGTTGATTCACAAGTCTCTAAATTCTCTCTCTGGGTTCTTAACCTTTCTCGCTTAGAACCTTCCCCCTGCATTTTACATTTTTGTTATCCTCCTCAATGATTCAATAAATCACAGGTGACGTCCGCGAAAAAATGGGGTCACATTATAGTATGAGTTTTAAAGAAAATTTAATGTAAGTTAGAACCACCTACCTGTACAGCTCCCGAATTAAAAAGTTGCTCTACGACCTTGACTTCGAAGTCAGACAAACCCTCGTGCAAGTATCCAACACCGTAAACAAGTGTCTCCTTTAGTGTCTAAACAAAAATATAAACATCGTTCAGCTGTTGGGAAGCAAAAATTGTGTTTGACAAATAAAGATCAGACTAGTTTATTACGTTTTGTAACAAACATGCCCTGAAATGAAATACACCCTGGCATCGAGAATACAAGCTGGTTGCATAACAAAGACATTACGTCTGTACAGATATTCTGGCATAGCTCAAAAATACCAAAACATAGAAATGGATAAAACTCTCACACGCCCTGTTCAAATTATTTAGCAACAACATGGTCAAGCGGAAATTATTCCTGCCAATTTAATCAATCGTCATTAGCTTCAGTGTTTTCTATCAGCTTTCTAGATTTCTTCCTCCATACCTCAGCAATTACACAAGATGCATATTTAAGGGTTTATGAGTTTGTATAGTGTTTACCACCGCTTCCCAGACGTGAAGTTCTACAAGAGTGGGCTGTGCTTGGTGTCGACTGATAACCTCTGTCTGGTGTACTCGGTACCCCTGCATCCCAGAGCTATGTGATGCGCAATATATGGCCACTCAAGAGCTGGCCACCTGAGCCTCTCTTCAGCCAAGATCGCTGTACGTGGTGAAGAAACATATCCTGCCTGAGGTGAACCTGCTTTTACAGAATACAGTGGATCTAGAGGACCAGCAGTCTCAATAAACTTTCCCCTCCACCCTGTATTGGGTGGTTGTAGCTCCAGTATGACGTTTCCTCCGTTTTCTGAAGTCTACTCCGAGGTTGGTCGATAGGTTAGCACCATTCACTGCAAAAAGTACACTGCTGCAGAAACACTAGTTAGAGAAATAAATCCTTTAACTGCTAACAAACAGAATCCAACAAAATGTATGACGAGTGCTTCAACAGTCCGAAAAAGTGGAGTATTCTGATAGCAAAGTAAGCCACTCGAATTGCACAATGGAATGTTCGTACTTTGAACAAAACTAGTAAACCTGATTTCCTTGTTGATGAAGCAGCACGTTTAAGTCTTGACATGTGAAACTGACTTGGTTGACACTTGTAAAACGAAGTTTGCAAATTACTCGCTAAACGTTTCTGTACGTGACGATGGTATCCACAGAGATGGTGTTGGCTTCATTCTCTCCCGCAGTTCAGAAAGCTGTATGACCAAATGGCAACCTATTGATGGGCGTCTGGCCTTAGCTAGATTTGCGTCAACGCACTGCACGATTTCCACTGTTCAATGCTATGCTCCAACAAATGAATATCCTGAAGCTATCAAAGATGAATTCTCGATGACATTCCTAATCATGATATCCTGCTGCTTATGGGGGATTTCAAAGCTAAAGTTGGTACAACTAGACTGGAGTATGAGAATTGTACGGGACCCCATGGTTTTGGTGATCGTAATGACATTGATGACAGACTCCTCCAGTTCTGCAGTACTAATTCACTCTGCGTTGGTGAAACCATGTATGAGCAAAAAATGATCCATAAACTAACCTGAAAATCACATAATGGTGTCACCCAAAACCATATTGACCATGTAGTCATCAGGAACACTTGAAAACGTTCACTGCTTGATGTAAGAGTTCTGAGGAATGCGGACATTGACAGTGGTCATTAGCTGGTTCTATCTAAACTTAAAGTTAAATTGCAAAAGCCGAATCTGATTAACGAAAACTTGGTGTAAAAAGCTGAACGACCCTGACATGCAAGTGCGTTACCAGGTTGCTGTTGCTAATCGCTTTGCTCCATTAGCGCATGCTAATATTGTTGATGATGATAATATCGGCGCTCGGGCATCGGTTAAGCTTCAAATCCAAAATTATATCTGCTGCTGAGGAAACAATCGGTTATGTAAACAAACAATGGATCTCCAATGATACTTTGAATTTGATCGAAGGGAGAGTTCCTAAGTCAAAGTGTGATGCTGACCCTATGGAGAGAGTTGTTGAAGCAAATCACAGCAGACTGCGTAAAGCTGTCAAACGGAATCCCAGGAAAGATCGAAGCAGACGGACTCATGAAAAATGAAGGCAATTAATGAAGCCAGTCACTTGAACGGTACTCGGAGAATGTTCCAGCTAAAACGTCAACTCTGCAGTGAACAGCCTGCAGAAGATGAACAGTTAAAATGCTGGGCTGAGCATTTTAAGGAAATTCTGAACCGCCCAGAGCCAATAGTGAACTTCAATGACATCAACAGAATGGCGGCACTTGACGAACTAGATGCCGATCTTACTAACCCGAGAACAAATGAGATTGAGTCTTGTGTACTGCGTCTGAAGAATAATAAGGCAGCTGTTGCCAATGGTTTTCATGCTGAGCTACTCAAATAAGGAGGTGATCAAGCTGCTGACAATCTTCACAGATTTTGTGTTGCAGTGTGGCAACAGGAAGAACCTCCTATGGACTGGTTGAGAGGCATCACAACGCGTGTGCCAGAAAAGGGTGATCTCAGTGATTGTAACAGCTGACGCGGTATTACCTTGTCGATACCAGGAAAAGTGCTCTCCATATGATAACGATCCCGTATTAAAGAGGCCATCGATCACAAGCTCAGCGATAATCAAGCTGGATTTCGCCCGAACTGCGGCTCCAGTGGCCAGTTGTTCTCACTGCGGATGCTTATCACTAAACTATGGATCACCAACATCATTTGGCAATCAACTTCATTGATTTTATGAAAGCTTTTGATAGGATTCGCAGCTAATCATTCTGGAAAATCCTGAGACTTTATGGCATACCCGAGAAATACGTCAGAGTTGCGATTAACCTGCATAGTAGCATCTTCTGCAGTGTAAAAGCCTTTGGAAAACTCAGTGAATGATTTGAGATCGTAAGTGGTGTCTGACAAAGTTGCATCCTTGCTCCATTGTTGTTCTGCATTGGAATTGACTGGGTCATGCGTCAGAGTGTTGATAATGTAGAGTTAGGCATTCAGCTGATTAGTAGGTTCACCCTTGCAAGATCTTGATTACGCTGATGACATTACTTTGGTGTCAGGAGGTCACAGCAATGTAACTGGACCGGTCAACAGCACCATGTTGCAGATTAAAACTGATACTGTTGGTGTTAATGGATCAGCTATTGGATTACATATCATTGTGAAGAAATAAAAAATTGTGGATGTGGGGGATCATCAGTCATTTATCCTTTTCAGTGGAAGACGTCTGGAAAATGTTGACTCGTTTTGTCTACCTTGAAGGCGAAATATCCTCAGATGGGATGATCTTTAAAGTGCACAATGCAACAGCTGCCAAAGCGGGAAGAGAATTTTGGTCCTTGAAGAAATTTTGGAAAAGTAACGCCATCAGTCTTACTACCAAAATGAAGTTTCATAACAGCTGTGTGACTTCTCTTCTCTTTTATGGGTTCGAATCTTGGCCGCTGACATCTGCCAAAGAGAAACACAGAACACACCTGATGTCTTGTTTAATAAAGAACCGTAGACACCAATCGTTAGAACATCTTCTGTGTTTGAACCGGATGCGAATTTCCCGACTTTGCTGGGGCTGGACGCCCTCAGGCAAGAGACGAAGAGGCCGATCAAGGAAATCTTGGATGACAAACATTGAGGAATATCTGGTAGCTGCTGGAAAAACCTCAATGCAGCTGCTCGGGTAACCCAGGGCCGTGTTCGATGGAGGTCAATAACTGTTACCATATACACCTGTCAGGAGGTGTGATGGCGCTGGTAAGTTAGGTAAGTACATATTCAAAATAACTCACTCATGACCGCCTGCTTTTTCTTAACATTTGATTTGAACTACAGTAAATTTAATTTTATTACGCATATTTGATATTATATTCAAATATTTCAAATTTCTCCTTCTTTACTTTCTTTTCTAATTAAAATTCATGAATAACGCCAGTCTAAAATGTGTGTGTATATACACCATATACAATCATGTGGTAAAAAGGAATACGTGTCAGTTTGATCAGATATTTGAATACATGTATTTTGCTTAATTGGTTATGTCGGCAGGAACCGGGAATCTGACACGCTGCCTCCAAACATCGCGGTGAACCATCATTGTTGCCAGTCCCGTCGACATCGGTCGCTCCTGTGTCCTTCTTGAGTGTCTCTTCACAGGTGGTTCTGGGTAATTGTCTTCCACGGTGGCAGTGCTTCTGTTCCAACAGAACAAGCTTCTGCATATTTAGCTCGGGGTAGCGGTAACAGTTGCCTGCGAACTGAAGTCTACTCGAGGGTATCTTGTCGCATATTTGTGTCGGAGAAATTAAATCTGTGTTACTGGGCATTTAAACAACCAAAACTATTTCTATTTAATGGTAATTCAAGACGAATCAGACCTCGTGTTCGCCTGGTTGGAGGACAGGCTCGTTTCCCTAGTTTGCAACAGCATTCACAAACGACGTACAATAAAAAAATTAAAAAACATTTCCTTATTTACCTTTTCTTGAATTCTTTTCAAATGTGGTTGCAAGTCATCTTCCGTGCAGTGAAGAAATCTGAGAAAACACAAGGGAAGATGGTGTAGAATGATAAGGCATAACAAATTGGAAACTTCAGGAATAAGAGCCCAATTATCCGTCATGCAAAATACTCATCCAATAAAAACTGTTGACAATAAATCTTCAAACCGATTCCTTTCAATTTCAACACATATTGATGCAGTTCTATCGGCAGTTAGTTGAAGGAGATACCTGACATGAATTTCAATTCAGTTATTATCAAAACTATTTATTAGTGTTCACTGGATCAGTGACTATGTCCCTATCGTCGATGCAATGATAGTGAAATGCAAAACAAATCGAGGTGTTACCCAAGAAAAAATTGAACAACCTGCTGGTAGTAATGACTAGAATACTCAAATGGAAACATTACCGAAGCGCAAATCAAGGATATTGAAAAAGGTTGTTTTGACCTCTGAGAGAGAAACGTGATCAATATCAAGAGAAATGCAAGAGACCACAGGCAGGCAGAATGTAGATTTATTGAAAAATGTCAATAATTTCCTACACCGTGAATGACTCACGAGGAAGTGTTAAAATAAGAAAACAGCAAAAAAGTACGTACCGGGCGGTACAGTGATGTAATGCGAAAAAGGAGTTGGGTCGGGAGTAAAGTCAACCCTCCAAACCTGTAAAAGGTATCTAACAGCAGAACTGTCAAAAACTAAAAATACAGCAGCAGGCCGGAGCTACTGTAAAGTAAGCACGTTGATCAAATGACGACTAGCCTCACAAGTACTCCTCTGCCACGTCCATCCGTAAGCCTAAAGAAGTCATAAAGATAATGTTGGAAACTACCCTCTAAGTTGCCCAGGGGCAGCCTAGCCTGTTGGATTATGATTGACTATAAAATACATGTTCTCGGGACTGGCGAGGACCTTTGCACAAGCGGTTTAACTCAGGTAAGCGCTACAAAAATGGCAATGGCTTGATCAAGGTCACCATAAGGAAAACACCAGAAATCCTGTGCTAGCACATGGATAAACAGCAATGGTGAGATTTCAAAAGATATTGTGTACGGCGAATGGGCAAAAAAGGGAAGAGAAATTGGAAAGGTATAATCAAAATCAAAATGGAAGACCCAACCTTTACGTAAAGTGGCAGACCTTCATCGACACCTAATGTGTTGACCAGAATGGCAAGGAATAAGTACGCTTGTGGTGAGTAACGATTGCCAAATACAGCTGACCACCAAAGGTACTTTAGCAAACAAAACTGGTTGGCGTCCAAAACAACAACTACAACACAAAAGTAGGTATTTGTAGATGACAAAATTAGAAAGTACGATGTTATTGGTAGTGTAAAGAACGTTTTGCTGATTTTCAAATTTTAGATTTTACACGGGTGTTAACTTAAGAAGCGTATTTGATTTTTTCTGTTTCACGCTCTAAAACACGGCTCAAAATAGGGGAATGGGGCTTGACCAAAGAAAAATAGTGCTTAGTCTGACTGAAATACCTGGATCTACCAATCAGAAGATTGGTGTGATTAATATCGCTTTGAGTGTGAAAAGTTTCAAGTTAACCAGCCCAATATATTTGATATTAAACAAATCATCATTCTGAAACGCTATAATTGCTCCGATGCCAATGTATTCGTAACCACCCAAGTTTGTTAGGGCAGGTGGCTTTGCTTAGAGCAACCTGATAATGAATAAGGATCAAGT
Organism: Morbakka virulenta; assembly: GCA_003991215.1. Taxonomy (NCBI): domain Eukaryota; kingdom Metazoa; phylum Cnidaria; class Cubozoa; order Carybdeida; family Carukiidae; genus Morbakka; species Morbakka virulenta. The sequence continues at coordinate 1,153,726 of RDPX01000183.1, read as the reverse complement.
AGTGTTATACCAAAACTTTAAGGTAACCACAAAACAGTAAACGCAAAGTGCATGATAGATTAATTATGCACAACCTCTTACCTTTGTGGCTGGTTTTCTGCACCACAGAATGACAAGAGATCCAATGCCGTTATTTTGCTCTGTTTCCGGGAGGGAACAAATACCAAAACCGGCTTTCTTGGTGAATGTTTGACTATTGCTTGGTATGTTGGCTTTACCATTGCTATCAATCGTGAGCCTGTATGCGTAATGTTAAACCCCTATGTGAAGACGTAGATGTGGTTAAAGATACAGTATATATATATGCCTATTAATAGAAATAAACCTATTAAAAATCACTACTCTTAAGGAATCTCTTGTAATACATATGTCTCATATTAAGCTTCTTTTCCACCAAGCCGTATCTTCTTTATATTTCTGATTTCCTTTGTTAATTTCCGCTGCTAGTCCGCAGTCACTAGCAAAGTAATTTCTGTGACTTTCTTCTGTCTTATATCTGCCAACAATTTCAATAAAAACAACCCTGATGGGCGGCACCGTGAATTATTATGAATACAAAACATAATAAATGTTTATCGGAACGAACTGACTTAATAAATAACAAGACAAATTCTAAATTGGTCATTTAAAAATGTGGCGACAATTAAGCGCTAGGGGTGTTAGGTGGTATGACACCACCTGTTAGTTTGGGGGAGGTGACGCCAATAAGATGAGAACATCATGGGTTCCAGAGTAAAGCACCCCAAAATATGACAAAACATGCTACTCTTTCCAACAAACGTCTCTCTTACTGACAGCCTTTCAAACTGTCCATTACACAACGTTTGGCTGAAGAATTGGCTCTGATGTTTTGTGCTGGTTGTAATATCCTCTGTGTCCCTGGTCATTCTACTACCGTCTCGTTGGTCACGAATGGTCCCCATGGGGTGAGTAGCATTTGTAGTCCAAACGAAATCTCTAATCCATTCGTTTGTCTTCGTCGTCATTTATTTATATAGCTCAGATGGTCTGTCAACAGCGTGCGTATGAGTAAAGAATTACAAAAACCTCCACTGATGCTTCCTACATCCATGAGGTTCATCCAAATTTCCACGCCAATATTTCGAAAAATCTTTTGAAAATAATTCATATTTAGTATAAACGAAAAAAACAACTGAGCTTTTAAACTGATTTGGAGCTGCAGATTGATATTCCAATTTCAAATACCGACCACCGCCTGCAGCAATGTGGGGAAAAAGCAAAACCTATGTCGAATAAAATAAAATATGCTTTTTTAGCCAAAGCATGTTCTTTCCCGATAAAAACAAGCTGGTGGCTGGGTTTGGCTACTGCATCAAAGAAAAGGTTGAAAATCAACATAAAAGCATAACGTATAAAGCATTAGGCAATGAAGCTGCCTTGCATATTAGCGGCCAATAATACAACTAAGAAACTGAAAATAACAGCCTTTGCCAAACATAAAGCACATCGTTGATTCGTATATATGTATAATCAGTTCCAAATTCAATGGTGAACTGTGTGAACTTTGCAATAAAAAATTGGTCAGATTTAACAGCTTTGGTCTTACCTGAATATACATCTCAAGAGGAACTGGTCTGACATTCGGGTGAAAATTAAAAAGGTTATTTGCTGTTACGCCAAGCCATTGCGCAACATCCTAAAATGTGAAGACAAAATTGAGGGCGATGAATTCTATAATACATCAGAAAAAAATTTGGTTTTTAACACAACTATCAAAATTTTATCAACACAGGTCAACCTAACAATAGGTATGTTGCTAACATATACTCTCTGGTCTTTTGATTTCTGGCATTTAAACATAAAAGCTGGTATAAGATAAATGTGTTCGTGTAAAGTGTTAAACGTTACATGTAGGTAGCGTATTACAAGTTACAGGAACCACTACTGAAAATACAAAAATAGTCACTTGTAGCAAAATGATCCATTTCAGTAGGTAGCATATATCAATGCAGATATTGGTAAAACTAAAAGCAGAATTAAACAGAAAATTGTAAATTTAATGAAATAAAAATCAATGCCTCCACGGACAATCTTCAACATTTACCTTTGCATTTGCTAGTGAGGAACTCAAAGCAAGAATTCTGATTGCTCTTTCAATTTGTGAAGAAATATACCTCATTCTTGAACAGATTACTTCCATCACAGGCTGTAAAATACAAGCAAATGTACAGAACTTTATATTTTAATAACTTTAATCCATTATAGTTAATGAAATAAAACTGACAGAAACTAATAAAAGTGCTCCTAAGTATTTTCTCACTGGTCCAAAGGTCCCTTTTCCGTCATGACAGTTATTGAGATGTTGATACTTTGCATCCATTCAATGAGCTGAGTTTCAGGCACTTCAGTCCGTCTGATTTACCAACAGAATACCAACAATGTGGTATTCTGTCATTTGTCTGGGTCTTACAAATGTTGCAACCTATCCAAAGGAACCACACAGCCCTAAACTCCACCTTTGCATTCACCTTCGTTTTTTATATTACATGTATAAACATTTGATAATGATGATTGTGATCATGATGGTTATAATAAAAGTAACAACAACAACAATAATAATAATAATAATAGAGGAGACCTGGATATGATACACTGATGGTGTTCTTGGTGGAGGTATAAAAAAGTGTTGCGTGATATGGAAAAAGTATTTAACGAAAACTTAAAACAAGCAAGATTAGCTGAAGTAATAGTTGCAAAGATGCAGAAAACTGTATTAACGGACAGAGAAAGCATGATTCGAAACGTACTTTCCAGACTCGTCCAACATGAAGATTAAATACTGACTGGTTTGATTTTTTTTCTTTGCATGGAGGACGTTAAGTACTATTAGAACCATCATTATTTGATGGTCCATTACTGTTGGCTATGTAATTGTAGCTATACTGCTTTAAAAAAATAAAAAATAATAATAATAAATATGAAGCATGGAAAAGCGATGCCAGGTACAAAACGTATATACGCATACTCATTATCATTCTGTTTACTTAAATTGCGCGCACCATGCTGAAGCAAACAAACAAACAAAACCAATAACGTGTGAGTGAATACTAATTCCCACAATGCCAATTCAAAATTTAGCAGTGCATCGTTGACACTTTACACAGTTTTGAAGGTAACTGGTTATTAATACCCCTATTGGTATTCATGGTTCACAGGTCATGATACATTTCTCTAAGTTAACCAAACCGACAGAAAGGTTTATATAACTTTTAAAAGTGTAAGAGAAATGTAAACAAAATACAAAACAAATAATGCGGGTATACTTAAGTTGGCAATATCATTTACATGAAAGAGGTGTTTGCCTTAGACTAACCAAGAAAAGTCACGTTTCCATCATGCGAGACACCAAGGCCATACCAACATTTACCTTGTGTAGTCCAAAGCCACTTTTACAATTTAATAAATCTTTTAAAAGATTATGTAAACCTTGATTGTAGTTTGGTTTTAAAAGATCATGGAAACACAAGTACGAGCAACATGGTATTATATTATTTTGATAGAATGTTATTTCTGACACCCAGAATTTCATAAAGACTTTACAGAACTCACCCCATTTTCTCCTCCAATTAAATGTGCTTCATCAAGAATAAATAGATTGACATTCTGGACATTCTTTCTTTGTTTCCATCGCCGTGAAAGCACATCCCACTTATCTGGTGTGCTAATGACAATGCTTCCCTACAACAAGGAATTAATAACATGACAATATAATTTTTCGGACCAAATGATAAAGGAGAAATAACAGAACCCTTTTATCAGGGAACTTTTAGATAATTCTGGGTTTAAGTCAACCTAATATGTTCTGATGCTTTATGTTTCACTAAAATGGAGGGTCCTTTTCAAAAACTGTCATCTTTACTCTCTGCTTCTCTGTGTAGGCTTTTTCAAAAGAGATGGAAGTAGTGAAACAGAACGAAATGTGATGATGAATTCTGCAATACTTAAGAAATTTCTCTTATTTCAAACTTTGTTTGGCATCGAATATTTGTTTACGTTAGCCTGTGCATTTTTTCAATCAAAACAACTTTAAAAGGTCCTGGAAAAGAACCACAAATGAAGCGTTGATTGGCTGTCAGTACGTCCGTAGTAAAGGACAGTTTTGAATACGAGTTAAAACTAAATGAACTAAATAAAAAAGGACGCACACGCGTGCCATCCAAAACATAAAGAAATACAGACAGTGAGATAACAATCATAAAATTCCTTTTTAATTATGTTCACTTTTGTACTCAACAATGCCAAAACCCTTGAAAGATGTGTAGTCTCTGTTCTCCCTTTTCGAATTGTAATGCTGTGGATATATAATTTACGTCTTGTGAAATGCATTTACGCATTTTCAATTTAGGTCTGACATTTTCCTTCTTTAGGTTTTGCAACAGTTTTCTAAGCTATTCTAATATATTTGGGATTAATTACGATATATGGGTAATAATTAAAAGCATTATTATTTTAAACATTATAGCGCAGTTTTCCCTTTCACATTAAGATCTCCTACCCCGGTATTTCCAATAACGGTACAGGAATGGGTTGTTAGCTTACAATGAAAATAGCAGTTTACTATTTGGCCATCAATACTCACAACCCTAGGTTCATAATTTATTAAAGTAACATCTACAAAGTGGAGTGACCAAACTAGAAAGGAAATGCCCCACACAAGACCTACGTTTGAGTAATACCTTAGCTAGAAGTTTAAGGTCTGCACTTGTTTCTCCAGTGAGCAATACAACATTTTCTCCGAGCTGAAGACCAAACTTTGACCTCCAATCAGAATATATCTGGAAAATAAAAAAACAAAAACAAACAACCATGTAATAAACTGATTAAAATTTCTTCACATACGCCATTATCACGTCTAACTATTCTGGGTTTTTTGGGAAACAATTTCGCCTGAAACGTGAATAATCGAAAACATAACAACTGGCAATTCGCATCTGGGATCGGGGAGGCACCTCCAGAGAAATTATGAAGTCAGTTAGTCAATCCCTTTGCACCAGTAGCTCTTTGACTCATGAAAAATGAAAAGCTACAATTATCAAGTGCTCAGGTTAGGTGGGACGAAGTGCAAAAAATTTGGGTGAGATCAGACTAAGGACTGAGGAAACTATAAATTAATCAGCTCATGGGGAAGAGGACGCGCCACACAATGTGGGAGTCAGAATTACGTTTTCAAGAAAAGCTGCATATGCATGCCCTCATAGGATGGGTGCAAATCAGTTGATGGGCGCTGGTAGCCAAGTTCAGGGCATCTACCAGGAGAAGAACCACTCTCACCACCAGTAAGTGTTGCCCCCAAAAGAATGAGGTGAAAAAAAAGTGGTTCAGGTGGAGTTTTTTTACAACATTTCTGAGTTACGTCCTGGAGATGCTGTTGCCACTTTTACACAACAGTATGAACGGGTCTGACAATCATTTTAAGCAACCTTACAAAACCATCAGAGACGGCTCTCTATACCATTGGGGTATGAAATACAAAAAGTAATAAAAACAAATTTACCTGGTCTGCTAAACATTGCAAAGGTGTTACGTAGACACACTTGGCATCTTGCGTTTGTGACAACATTCGTAATACTGCAAATTCCGCACATATAGTTTTCCCGCTTCCAGTGGGAGCACCAATAAAAACATTATCATTGGAGTTGTAAACTGCGTTAAACACTAAAATATCAATAAATGAAAAAAATCTTCACTTTAATCAGCAACATAACCTATTGATCCGGCTGCGAAACTCTTGGTTGTAAATCACTACAAAAACAAATGTATTCCATTCTCCGTGGAACATTAAATAAAACAAACGCCTTTATCAATACTACCTTTGATCTGTAGAACTGATGTCTTAAATAGATGTTGATTCAATTCGGAAAGAACGTATCATGCAGTAAAGCCTGAATTGTCTTCCTCCAATCACCATCTTATCAACGGCTTGCTACCTTTTGAAGTCTGTTTGACAATGACTATACTAAAAAATACACTGCTGATGCTGCTAATTCTTGTAAAGTAAATTAATTCTCTACATGATTTCTATGGGGCAAACCATAAGAATTGCAATGATGTTTGTATTAGTACCATTTCCACAAGGCCTGTTTTAAATATAGCAAAAAAAAGACTTGATGTAAAATTTTTCTTTCCTTTTCACCTTCTTTTGTAACTTTAATCGGTAGTTATCTAGTGGTTAATCATGCCGCTGGCATTATTGAACCACATTTTCCCCGTTGTTTTACGTGGCACAGTATCAAATTTGCAGTGTTTTCGGTTTTAAAGCCGACAGAGGAATAAAAAGAAATGGAAAAAAAAGTTTGAAGAAAATCGATAAATATTTCGCCTATTATCTACCATTAGTCTTTTGACATTATAATGAGTGACAATTTCAACTTCAAAAACAATTTCAGCTTCCATATATCTAAAAACACTTCATTACTTGATCATCAATTTCAATCGTAAAGCAATACCATAATCCCAAAAACCCCCTACCATAAGATAAACTCATCTTTTCTACTTACCCTGCGTCTGTATTGGGTTGAAGTATGGAAATCTGTTGGAGTATAATTGTTCAAAGTTGTTGTTTCGCAATGCAGATACCGGTAGCGGCTGTAAATCAAGCAATTCAGTCGGCGGAGGGTTCTTTTCAGGTAATATCAAATGCCGAAAGGAAACTGGAAGTTGGGTCTCAGCGTCTGGATAAAGAAAGAAAAAACAGAAGAAATCCACAGCTTTATTATAAGCCGCTAATGGAGAAACCAAAGCAGAGTTTTAATTCGATATTCAAAATTTTGTAAATCTCCTTTGTCAATAAAAAACTTTCGCTGCCTTTTCCATTCGTAGAGATGTGATAATCTTGCTTGGAAGCTATCCTTCTGCCAGAGGGTCACCCCTACATGCGAATATTCTGGGTGAGATTTCCGATAAGCACATTGGGAGGGAATTAAGGAGTCGTGAGGAGGATAAAGCTCGAAAAAAAATTCTTCGTATATATTTTAAAAAAAATAAATAATAAAATGCATTTCGACAGCAGAGGAATTTTGCAAAGTATAGCCGCTAACAAACCCTTTAATTCTCCAATAGAAAGCCCCAATATTATCTGGTTTTAAAAACGTAAGCAAATATACACTCTTTTCAATAATCTTGGTGGAACGGGATATTCTTTACACATATACAGAAGGCGATTAGAGTAATCTTTCCGGGATGCTTTTCTAATTGCAAAATCAAAAAAGAAATTAAGTGATTTACATCACATCTATCATAATCTGATAAAATCAAATTTTATACAATTATAAAAATGATAAAATCAAATCATTATAACAATTGCTCTTGTCACGGAAGTGATAAGACACGGTATTTCCAAGTGCCTCAATCTTCCTATAACACTTAACGTGCAGGGTCACCAGTGCATGGAATCTCAAACGACACATACAGGATTTTGCAGTTGGTGGTTTAGTAATGCTCACATTGTAAGCTTCACATGGGAGGGGAGGTGTTCTTTAAAACACTCCAGCTTTGCACAGTTTTCATAGTAGCGATATTGGTCAGTCCCTGCTTCTACAAAGGCCTAGACGTCGCCTTCAAATTCATCAAAAGATACCTTAAAGCAGTTGTCTTCTCTTGCAAAAAGAAAAGATGTTGTATTAGTAGTCAACATAAATGAATCCTTAGGGTAAGGATAAAACAAAACTTTACTTACGTAACCATCTATCTGAAATCACACGGATAAAATACTGAGGTGGTAATGGCTCGAAAATGGGGACAAAGAACTTAACGGTGTGTTCATCTTGTGCGTATTTGGCTTTCAATAAGAAGTATTCATGATGCAAAATTACTTCACTGTCCACGTCTTCAACAAACACCCAAAAGGCTTCGGAGTTCCCGTGAATTTTTTCATCCCATTGAAAATCTGGCATTATACTTAACTCCACACCAAGGGTTGACCTACATTTGAAAGAATACAAAATGATCTCCGTTGAAGTACTATGAACTTCAGTTCTGTGTAACAACACAGTAACTGCAGTTAAAAAAATAGCTGATAATGACTACATGTGACTATTGGAGGAAAAACAAACTGAACATTAATACTAAATTTATAAGAAACTGTCGCTAGCCTTCGGTTGGACCCTTCCACAGACAATAAAGAAAACAAAATATTTAAAGTTAACGATAAATCAAATAGCTAGTTTTTGTGCTAAACAAAAATGTTGCTAGTGAGAATGTCTCATTGTAAATCGGGCTCGGGAAGTTTCTTCTTTCCACAATACAGTTTGATTTCTACCGTTTTAAAGACACTCTTCCTTATATCTTTTGATATAGTAAACAAGCCCCAACCATTCTGATAATCACTAACTTGGAGATGATAATATATAGTTTGCGATTGTACTGTGTCCCGATGGCATATGCATTTAAGTATGTAATATTTTAAAAAATCCGCCCAACCTAACCAACCGAGAATCAAGACATTACCCGAGAAAATTAACAATAACACTGAATTACGTTCATTTCGGAGTCATTAAACCTAGTCATTAAACCTAGTCATTCTTACACCAACTTACCAAACCTAATGCGCTTTCAAGATTAAAATGTTAGATACCCCCAAATATTCCTGTATGTCAACTAGATGTTTTTCTTTCAAGTGACCTACTTTGTGACTCGTTTCACCAGCGCACTACATGAGACATAAAAGCACTTTTTAAAAATTGAAGATAAAATCTGAAAATAACTGCTGTTAAACTGATAACTTTTCCTACTGGAAAAAAATATTTAAACTGCGTAAGTGCCGAAGTGGCAGGTCGCCATTTTCCCATTGCCGAGGATTTACGTTACAACCCGCCACAATAACAGCAGCACTGACGAGTTTTTTCATCATTCTGGGCACAGAGTTAGACGTTCTTGTAAACAAAAGTAACAAAAACAAGTTCCAAAGTTCTGATGGCAAAGTTATTCAACATCCAGAAACATTTTTAAACCGGCGTGTATCTAAGGTCCTCCCATAAAATATTACATTATGATGTGCTTGGGTTAAGGTCCAGTGACCACTCTTTTCACATCCGTCTGCAACGTATATAAAAAAAATCCCGTCCACACCAGTATCTATTTCGTAGGTGAGAACACATATCCGTTTGGACAAGGGCGTAACAGGGGCAAAGATAGATAACTTCAGTGCAGTGTTCTCTAAGAGCTATAGTAGCCCACAATAAATCAAGCAGCTGATATCCGTCAAGCAACTGTTATCTGTCATGAAGCTGACATACGTCGAGCAACTGATATCCGTCGAGCAGCTGATATCCGTCGAGCAGCTGACATTTATGAAGTGGCTGACATCCGCCATCAAGCCACCAAACCAAAAGTTCCTATACAACACTCACGCAAAAACAGAACTACCAACCGATCTGGAAGTTACAGCTTCACCAAGACGTCGCTGGCCTTCAATAAATGTTATGTGGATTGAGACAGCTTCTGATGATCAGGGTTTGACCACAAAATTGTAGAGAAATGAAGGGGTAACGGCAGGATGCACCTAACAAAGAGCTCATACACAACCCAACTGCTGAAGGACTTTATTCAAACCTTAACAGAAAAAAACTGTGCTCGTAAAACCGCTTTAGGGTTAATAAAGGCCGATGTAACTCTCAAATGTGCATGCAGGTAGCGGTTTTCTCCCCAAATTATGACTGTAGTGGCTTACAAACAATGACGTATATTGTGAACGAGTACCCACCAACAAAGAAAATTATCACACTATACAAATCATACAACCAACAACATGTACATAAGCTATGTAACGTGCAGCACATAATATTAATTGGGTGGGTGTGACCTTTGCTGCAAGGTGCCACAAGTCGGTATGCCTAATTTTTCTTATAACTAAAGCGATCGGTAGGCCGTGGTTTGATTGTAAATTGATTTAGTTTTGCATAAAACGTACGAATACATTCTCAAATCTCCAATAAAATGTAGATTATGGAGTCTTATACTTCAACAAAAGTGAATAGACTGTATTATCTCTGGGCTTTTTTCTTTATCATGCTCATAACCTGCAGGCTTTTTCGAGTCTTATTCTTAAAAGGCTTAGTAGGAAGAGAAAAAAAAATCTATCACTTCCATCTTTTAAGTCATCTTGCAATAATTTCAATTCAACACATTTTTCCAGCAGAAAATTTATGCAAGCCACATATTACATCTCTTAAGTAACATGTATGCCTGGCTGTCATTTTTCAACAATACACGAAAACAACCAAGTAAAAAGAAATTATTTTTCAGGTTTTCCTTTGCCCGTCTAAAATCAGCTCGGTCAATACTTTGGCACTTATTGATTGCCGTGGCGTATTGTCTACGTCGTCGTCTGAGATTTGATAAGCACCACTACAAAACATACCAAGAGATTATACTATTTTACTAATATTATTCTTAAAAATGATGATAAGGGAGAAGACTTTTAACTTAAAAAAATAAAGGCGGGAAATATACAAGTACATTTTTGTTCATTTCTTTATGATCCTATAATTACTACTAACTTTCTTCCGGCATCAAAACCAAATAACATATGCAAACCTTGTAATCGGCTGAATATGCGTCGCCAGCTCAACTTTCGGAAACTGATGTATAAATTTGTGTATGACTTTCCCCATTTTGGGAGCATGGATCAGTTCTCCGATTTCATTATGTCCAAGATCATAAAGTCGTTCCCACGGGAAATCTTTTTTCTCTAGTTTTTTAATAACTTCCATTGGCATTTTCTTAAACTGTCTTAGTGGTGTCATTGATAACCACCTACAACAAAAAGGAAGCAAAAAAATATCAAAGGCCACGGGAAATCTTTTTTCTCTAGTTTTTTAATAACTTCCATTGGCATTTTCTTAAACTGTCTTAGTGGTGTCATTGATAACCACTTACAATAAAATGGAAGCAAAAAAAATCAACGACCACTGTTTTACCAAACAGTTGCGTACATAAAAGATACAAAAGAGTTATAGTTGCCTCAATATTCCAAAACAATCTACCTGCTAAATACACTTACTGCGCTGACATTCGACGGCTTAGCCGATGCCTTAAAGATATCTAGGTGTAAATTTTTTCATATTAGTCTCAATATATTGACCGTATTTCCTTGATTAAGTTACTAAGACGCTTATTCCAAACCAGGCCACAAATAGGGTGCTTAATTAACTTATAAAATTAATGAAGCAGACATTGGGTTTTTTCTTCACTTGCAACTGTGGCTAAAATGTGGGAAATGGGTGTACCCGTTATGCCTATTAAATGGGCAAAAACAGGGAATATCCAAGCAGTGGCATATGGCATCTGTTAGTCATAAAATGGCACTGGTGGTATCAATTCCTGTTATCAACGTTTGGGCAATGTATATTGTAAATGAATTCAATTTTCATTTATTTCTAATACCTTCTATTGATATATTGCACCTTATTGTGGCCACAAATTCTACATCATTAACAATGTTAAACTCAAGTTTCCTAGACATAAAATACTATCAATACGGTAACATCAATGAGTAAAAAATATAAACCCGACGATCACGTGTTCTTATGACAACCTAAATTTCACATTAAAAGGCAGTTTGGAAATAGTCAACCTAAAATTATGAAGTCACTTATAAACACATTTCCTGTATGTTTACTAAAGTAGGTCTCAATAAAAAGAAACACGCAGAATTTCTCACAAACTATGGTATTTCTATCCTCGTTTACCTATTTTTTTCTCTAACATAGCATCATGTTTCTTTTAAAGTTTACCTTAAACATGCCTTTTTGACGGACTCGTAAAACAACATTGAGAAATTTCTCGATCCCCTTCGTGGTACCAAACAATTACTTTTGGAGTAACGATCACATATATTCCACTTCGAAAATAAATACAAATGTGAAATTTGTTTATCACAATGCTCCTGTACTAATTTTTAGACACAAGCCCCCCCCCCCCCCCACACACACACACACTTTCCTATCCTCACGTGAAAATCAATGCATATCTCTTCATCCGTGCCGAAATCAAGTTTTTCATAGACGAGGCCAGTATGCAAATCTGTTAGCAACTTGTTTCCCTTAAAATATCAGCCAATTATTCGATCAATATTAGGGTATGTGGTACACCTTGGGACTCCTATTTATAAAGTAATACCTTAAGTGGGGTATACCACCCAGTGAAACGTAAACTGGAGAAAGATCACAACTCCTGAGTCAATGGTAACTAAAAACTAAAACTAAAAAAAATCCAATAATGGAGGGCACTATAAAGTACTTACATCCGTCTGTCAACCATTTTGCATAAGTTCAGTGCTCTGTCTGTCAGCTGTGCCCATCCTCTGTGAAGGCATATTTCAAATATAGCTCTCATCAGACGACCTGCTGACTGTAAAAATATAAAAAAAAGTAAAATAACATAACCTAAAACTTATTACTATTATCTGGTGATAAGGTGTTCTTGGGTTCCGTTAATATTGAATATTACTATAGAAAAGGAAAAGGCCATCGCTCTTCTAATTTGAATACAACATCATGCGTCTTATTGGTAGGGGTAAAAAGGCTTCAGGTGTAGTACACAATATTATCCGTAAGTTGAATGACAGATAACTGCTGGACTAGCTCCAGTATAAGTGCATTAAAAGGAAAAGACTGAAGGGCAAGTAACTCCGCCATAGCCGTTTCTAAGCCCGGGTGACAAAGGGAGGTTGTGCAGTGGACTAGCAACCCACCTATGTAAAAAATTCAAAGGGCTACAGAAAGCAACACCGGAGGTATCAACAATCGGACAGAAGGACAAACACAGTCCAAAATATTGGTAGCATGATGACTGGCAGTCAAACCTGACTGGGAGACGGCAGCCCAATGATGATCGTCCTTGGACCCAAGAATACACGATGAGTGGGCAGCTGGAATGTTAGAACACTCTTCCAGACCATTCGGCTAGATCACGTGGTTAGAAAGATGGAGAATTATAACTTGTGTTTGGTGAGGCGTAATGAAACTAAATGGGCAGGGACTGCAACCAAGCAAATAGCTACAGGTCACTACATCGCCTTTCAGGATAGGATAACGGTCAACATGACAGTAGAGTAGCTTTACTTATGAGAACAGGTGCACTAAAGCATGCTGGAATTGAGCCAAATCAATGAGAGACTCGTGCCAGCGAGGTTTAACTCCTCATATCCAAAGCTTGCAGTCATCGTCTGCTTCGCAGGTACTGAAGTGGCAGAGGATGGAGGAAGGGAGGTAGCCTGCAAGGTGTTAAAGCTATGAGAGGGGCTGGCATTGATAGTGACCACGCCTTGTTTGTAGCAAGAGTAAAGCTTAAGTTTAAAAATGCCAAGAAAGTCGTGCAAAGGGAGCAACCGGGCTTAGATGTGTACAGGTTGAATGATCCAAATGTGAAGAGATTACTAACCTACATTTGTTTTTTGAAAACAGTTAGCACAAAACTCGCTAAGCGTGCTACAGTATTTCTTTACAAGTATATTTCTTTACAAAAGGTGCCAAAAAAAATAAGAGTTTATGGGTGATTCTCCTTCAGGAGTTGCAGTACTCATGCGAAACGATAAAGTTCTGTTTTGAATATGAATCTATTTTCATTGGTTGCACAAATCCCCAAATATTAGGTGTCAATCAACTGAATAGTTACAAATGGAGCTTACCTGGGTTACGTACACCATATCAGCCATGAGTGCAAATCCTTCTAACTTCAGCTGTGATATATACGCTTGAAGTAAGACATTTATCTGAAAAAGTCCAGAAAACAAAGCATATTAAAACTTAAGTAGATAATATTATCATAATTTTTCCAAAATTTATATCACCAGCAAAAGAAATCAGTTTTACCCAAACCCCATCTCCTTACCATAACGTTGTGTTGATTCTTGGCTATGGAAAATCTTCATGTAATTTCCTATCTATGTATCAAACGAGACAGAACACACACACCTTTAATAACGCATAAAAATCTAACTGGGATAAAGGGAATCCCTCCTGGCAGAATGGGGTTACAAGGTATAGAAAACGCTCTCTAGCCCCAAGCGATTCCCATCTCTTATCTGAATTTTGATCACAATCCTTTAATTTATACTTGGTTAAACTACCCAATTTTTTGCTTACGTACGACTTTTGAGAAATTTTAAAGCTTCTCATATATTTTTTTTGTTCTTCAATTTTGCTTCCATAGCATCTTACAATGATTATATACTACAGGACTCGTATTGATAACAGCATTATGTATAATGTTAAGTTAATCATCCTGTATAAATATTCGATTAAAAAAAACCTTTATGAGACATACGTTGGAAAAACCTTTGTTCGATTTTTTAAAGTACCGTGAGGTACTTCAAAAGATTAATTTATGATACAGTAGATTTTTTGAAGTACCGCGAGTATCGTGAAGCCGTAGATCCTTCGTACATTTCTGAAGGTATAAGGCTGGTAATTAAACAAAACTGGAAGTCGTGCTGTACCGCGATCACAACAACAAAAATTTTGTTCCAAAGCTAAGGAAAAAAACCCAATGCTTACTTTTGCGCTTGGTTCCTCTATGCTTTCTTTGATAGGAATGGGGACTCTCTCGATTAGTTGCTGTAGTTCAAGCTTTTCCTCCTAAAAGAATATAAGTAACATTTAAATGTACCAGGCTGAATGTTCTAGCCTGCTATAACTCAATAATTCAAAATAACAATAATCTCTGAAAGAAGAGCATTTGGAAATTGCAATCCGCTTTTTTTACGCGACAGAAAAACGCCTTAAAGTTCTCTGTAAACGATTTAAAAAAAGCTAAAATGGGGTTAAAAAAGAGGGGGAGGGATAACTTCATTAACAAATGTCGGTAGAGTTAACACAAATCTTGATGTAGCCAATAAAAAAGAAATTTGTTACACGTAAATCAGCCATCTGGCGTAAAAAAACAAACTAGTAAACCAAGTAAAACCAGCAAAGAGACGCGTAACGTTACACACTAACACTTTTTATAAATATTCATCTTAACCTTTTAATGTTTGCAACTTGTTAAAAAGAGGGAAAGTGTTTATTAGCTGATTTATAGAAAGTGATTGCACAACAGCCAATTTTAATTTAAGTTTTTGGTAAACAGTAAACAAACAAGAAACCTATTTCAACCTTGATAACTTTTCTTTTCATAGCGGAAGGTAAACAATTATTCCTTTTACAAAAAAGCAGCTGTTATTGGCTACAAAGTAATGAGTAATATACCTTTGCGAGGCTAACAAAGAGTCCCCGTAACTAAATCTTCGTAGATCAAACAAAGAGCCCTTTACTGTATACTCGAGTAGAACTTGTTTACAATGTGTGTATGTGTGTATGTGTGTGTGTGTGTGTGTGTGTGTGTGTGTGTGTGTGTGTGTGTGTGTGTGTGTAGCTCGGTGTCACTATATTACAATAAGAAACGTGGTCCACTGTCTCCAGTTCATAATTAAAGGAGCACATTACCAGCTACTTACCTCTCGCACTGTAATATATCTGAACTCCGACGACAAAGAGAAAACTCTAAAGAGTTCTATTTCACCAAGTGTAGGCTTCAAATATTTATTGTATGTCGCCATCGAGTCATTGGTGCAGTAATAGTGACTGGCTATTCTTCCAACTTCGGTGCTCTAAAATAATCAAAGGAAGGTCAATAATCAAACCTATGAAATAATATCCCAAAGTCATAATTCTGATATCCCTAAAGGAGACCAAATACAAATTTACATGGGTCTTGTGTGCCTTATGCAGCCAAGACTGGCTAGCTGGATCATGAATAGAAGCCAGTACCTGGCAGTATTCCCAAACAAATACTTTTTCTGAGGGAGCAAGAACTAGTTCGGATTTTTACTTATAGCCATTCAACCAATAGATGTACTATAGCAGGAAAGAAGAGACCATAGGATGTCAGGCAAAACCAAATGGTCAGCAAAAGTGTTAAATGGAAAGAAAAATCGGTTTCTAACCTAGCACCCTTACCCTGCACTCAACATGGAAGTGGCTGTAACTTCAAAGTTGATCATTTTAGCTACACATGAGGGCATACCTCCACTAACTGATTTTTCCTGTACGCTACATCATGGTATTTCGAGATAGAATAGTACAGACGAGATACGACAACGCTTGTACGCACGGCATGACGGTACAATTTCTTCATGGGTTACTTTTCTCAACAGTATTAAGCAAGGAAGCTGTGCAGGAGCTGGAAGGCTAACAAAAAAAGCCAATCAATATCATACAGGTTTGGCTCGGTCCATTTACTTTTCAAGTTGTTATAGTACGGCAGTGTCACCACAAAAGGCCTAAAATAAGTGTACGTAAGTAAAAAAGCTGTATATGAGGTACTCTTTTTACAAAAACGGGGTTAAGGTTGGACGACAGAAAACCACTCACCTGCAAAACACCAGTTTTCTTGTCATACTTTATTAGGCCATTCTTATCAAGAAGAGCAGCTGCACTGTGAATAAGGTCATATCGACGCTAAAAAGCAACAAAGATTAGATCGTTAATTTTTCCAATATGTCTTCTGCCTCAATCCAATTTTTTCCTTCTCTCCCTATAGTATACCTTCTCTCTAATGATAAAATTTCAAAATCGTGCTACTGTGAGCTAACTGAGTATTGACCATGTTTGTAAAAGAGTAAAAAAAAGTCTTTCTGTCAGCCTGTTTGTTTGTGCGCAAGCCTAGAAATATATCATTTAAAGTTAATTAAATCTCAAAACCCCCATTGAAATACTATTTTTATTAGCAAATGTATTTCCAACCATTTATTAATAACTTAAGCTATAAATGAAATGCCACTTATCGCCGTGGACTGTAATTTTGTCTCATAAATGGATTGTTTTTATATTATCCCCAACAAAAATATTGACGAAATAACAAAAAACAAGATTCTGTTACCTGTTCTAGCAGAGAATCAGTCTTCATATCATCGTGCGAAATTCCGTACAGTGTTGGATTTCTCAACATTCTTACATAAAGGTAAGTGTACCCTTTAACAAAAGAAAACCAACTCATAGAAAATGCACATACTGTTATCAATAATTGATACGCATAAACCAGAAACATAGAATTGCCAAGAGAGAGGGTGGAAACGAGGGAGAAGGAAAGGGGAAAGGAGAAGGAAAAGAAGGGGGGAAATGTGAAGGGAAAGCAGTGGGACAAGGGAAGGAAAAAGACGACAAAAAGAAGGAGAGTGAATTAGAGAGTGAATGAGAGAGAGAGGGGGGGGGGAGGGCAGTCAGAACGGGAACTCAAGCTAAAATGAGAGTGGAGACAGAAGTGAGGCAGGAATGGAAGATATAAGAAAGTAGAGGCTGCCATAAAAGAAGGAAATAATCCTCCCACTCTAAGAACAACTATTTACTTATCCACGTTCATTTCACATTAGGTTTCCTCTTTCTTAACCAGAACGTCATTGCTTTACGTTTAGTATTCCAACGTATAGAAAATAAAATATACGGCTTTTTTGGTTCAATGACATCAACATATTGCAAGCAATCTGCAGGACGTATGTCACCTTTTGTTTTCAAGAAATCATCAGGATTTTATTAAGCACTGCTTTGCATGCATCATAAAGTCCTAAATGCACTCATGGACAAATAAGATGTTTCCAAATAACTAATAACGAAAAGAACCAAATGTGCAAATGAAAAAATGCAACATCCAAGTAAATCCACTGCCGTTGCAATAATACAAAATACTTAAATTTAAAATGCCTTTTGACCTCATTTCATTTGGAAGCAGTTAATAGCCAGTTATTTGGGCATTCCAGAACTGTATTAAGGAAAATTAATGTTAAATAACGATCAACAACTTAAAATTAACAAGAATATAACAAACAAAAAAAACAACTTACCAAGCCAATTGGCGGCATCCTTCACATTTTGGACAGTACCTAAAACGATTTCTGCATTCAAATTGTCAGCAAGTTTTCCGATAAACTGACTTTCAATAGGCAATTGTTGATTAAGGAGGGACAAGTAGAACTGCAGTTCGTTGTGAGTAGTTATCAAAATACCCTCGCCTTTAGTATCGTATTGAGGACGACCTGCCCTTCCAAACATTTGCAAGATATCCAGGGCTCCAAGCTCAACCCATTTTCCTTTTTCTGGACTGTAGATCTAAAATACACAGTAACACAGGTTTCGTAACATGTATAACGTTTCGGGGTGAACTACGTCATAAAAGATACCTTTAACGTATTAATGAAAACAAAATATCTAAGCGTACTTTTTAATTAAGGACTCAAACCCTACAGCTACATAGGTGTACTGCATACATATAAGCAAAAATGGGTCAAATGAAAAAAACTAATGCCTGCCCATCATAAATACCTTTTACATGATTTTGAGAATTTTTTTTAGGGGGGGGGGGGTTAATGGCAGCCATTTTTGATATTATCACATGTAAAATAAGCCCCAAGAATGGAGTGAACTACTTATTATAAGAAATCTTTAGCACGAAGCTTTCTGCCACAGTTCGCACGATACTTCCTCCGCCATCAGGCTTGGGTAGCAGGCAACGGGTGACGTACCTTTCGTGGAGATGCTAGAATTTATGTTTTTAGGTATGGAAAATTAAACACTTTCCATCAAGGCAACTAAATCACCAAATCATATATATATATAATTAGGAGTCTGGGGCAGCCGCTGGAGGAAGTGTGAATAACCCCTTATCATGGCTACGAGGAAGTTGTTGGCAGGAAGACGATGAATTTAACACTACAACATAGCTTTGGTGGGTTTCACACAAAGCTTGGTCTGAATATTATTAAAGATGACAAAGGCAAGGATTACCATACTTAATTAGTTAGTCAATGTGGTGGGAGCAATATGGGGACCTCATCACTGTTCTTAACTAAGAATACTTATGCACAGCTCAACAAAAGGAAACGAAAACGCCGTTAATGGAGTCTTCTTAGTTATGAAAGAATCAACGCCCGGTAGGGTGCTCAATGTGCAACAGGTGAACCCAGACCGTCAGCCAGAAACTGCTCGCAATAACGGTCAACTAAATATAGGAATATGGAACGTTCGCACTTTATACGAGAAAGGAATATTTACAAATGTTTAGCTAGAAATGAATAGGTAAGATTAGACGTATTGGGATTATGTAAAGTAAAAAATATAACTAGCAATGATTATGATTTTATTTATTCTGGTTAAATTGAACATAAATATGGTGTTGGACTACCGGTGGTGATGAAAAAAGACATAACATCAGTTACTGGTTATTGGTCAGTATCAGGCAGAGTGATGATTGTTAGGGCTAAAGAAAAACCGCGTGACATTAGCATTATTCAAGACTAGACACCAACGTACAGTCTCCTCAGAAGAAAAGACATTTGAGTTCTGCGAACAAACAGAATCATCTGAAAAGCAATGAAAATCTCAAGACATAGTCATAGTAATCGGGGGTTTCAACGGTAAGGTTGGAAAGCAGCAGTTTGAAGATACTGTTTTGGTCTCAAGACCTAGCAGGAAAGAATGAAAGGGGGAAGAAGTGGAAAAGTGGATAGAGTGATCCCAAACGCATTGTCAAGTGAATCTAAACACATGGCTTTAGCAGCATCCTAGGAGGCTTTGAACATTGAGGAATCCGAAAGGAAATGTTCAAATATGATTGATTTTGTCACAGTTAACCTAAGATATAGGAAAAGTGTTAAACGAGTGAAATGCTGCCTAGCTGCAGATAGCAATAATAATCATGGCCCTCTGATATTCTGAATACGAGTGAGATAGGATTTTTAATGAAGAAAAGAAAAACACCAAGGTACAACACAGAAATGTTAAACAAGTGCGATGATATCCAGAAAAAATATTATGCACGAGTCAGACGAATGTGAGGCTTTTGAACATCATGTTAAGTACTGGGAGCATCAAAAAAACAAAGGACTTGGACTGACATAATCGCCAAAGTCAACGACAACGATTCCCTATCTATCGATCGATCGATAGATAGATAGATAGATGGGATCGTTCACAAATGACGTCAACCATTTGGAGGGGGTAGGGGGGTACCTAACTGTTGACAGAAGTTGACAATATTTTGGGTAGGGGGGTGAAATGAGGCTGAAAGTTTACATCATTCTTTGAAAAAATTCAATAATTCTCAAAGCTTAAACCTTCTTCTAACTCACTCGGGAATTAATAAACAACTTTTTCACTATATCAGTACCCTCCCGTCAGTTGTTGGCTGCAGTGTCCATTCAACAGCAGACCTGTCTAAGGTAGTGACGGACGTATGTTCAGGAATCTAAATAGGAGTGAAAATGATGTGAGTGAAGCAGAGAATGAATAGAGCAGAGATGATGACGATTTTACCTCACGAGTAGAATTTGATAAGAATATTTTTGATGCCATTGAAAGTTTTTTTCAAAGTGTAAAAAACAGAGAGGTTCAATTGAAAAGTCATTTCACGCAATTGCTTTTTCTCTTAAGTTTAACATTTTACTCGGGGGCACTTTTACCACCCACGTTTCAAACTTCTAACCCCCTTATAGTTAGAAACCCAGAAATTAAGAATATAGTGTCAATATTTCATCTTCGTTTGCAAAAAAAGTTCAGGGAAAAAGTGCCCAAAATTGACGTCAACTTTAGGGGGAGGGGGTCAGAGATCCAAAAGTTGACAATAGTTGACAAGAGGGGGAGAGGGGGGTTTAAAATAATAAAAATTGGTTGACGTCATTTGTGAACGATCCCTAGATAGACAGATCGATAGATAGATAGATAGATAGATAGATAGATAGATAGATAGATAGATAGATAGATAGATAGATAGATAGATAGATGGATAGATAGATAGAAAGATAGATAGATAGATAGATAGATAGATAGATAGATGGATAGATAGATAGAAAGATTAACAGGTGGATTGATCGATTTAATTTAGATAACGCGTAAAAAAAATTCCTCATCCCCTAATGCAAAATGAATTAAAAGAGCATACTGATTTATCTTATTTTTGCTCTGTTTTGGTATGCAACATCTGCAATTTGAAGACAAACACTTAATCTTTACAAGAACTATATAGAAAAAATGGAAAACTGTAAATTTTTCTTACCTGTGTTCCTTTTATGATAACAGTGTGCGCAGGTAAGTTCACACCCCATGCCAGAGTAGCAGTAGAGACGAGAACCTGAATGTGACGATCGGCAAACAGATCTTCTACCAGTGTCCTGTCAACACGTGTCATACCAGCATGATGAATCGCGAAACCATACGGCAAAAGGTCCTTTAGTTCCAAGTTCTTTACCTGCTCAGCTTCAGTTCTAAAAACACATTAAAAACTAGTCAGGTATTGCATCAAATAAAACTGTGGCTGTACATTGTCTCCAAGTTATCTTGAAGTATGTCAATTAAAATAAACAAAAACAAATCAGGAAGTAGCAACAAATGTTAACAGTTCTAGTACTATATTTACTGACGCGTTAAATTAAGGCAAGTCTATATATTTTCAGATTAAATATCTGCAGATAGTTTTTACAGTCATCTCAAATAAAAGACTCGTACCTATTTCTCATGTACCATTAATTAATGCATGCAAACACCTCAAACGAATCTCAGTTTCACTAATTATTGTAATGTAATGGCTGCATACAAAATTTTAAGTCGTCAGTAACAATTATTATATCTTCAAAACATAAACAGTTCTCGGGGCTGAGCTTATCCATCCTTGACATGGTTGAAATTCGGTCTCAGTTCCTGAACAGAAACTTAAGGTTTAGTAACCTTTACTGGGGTGGTGAGGATTCTTAAAAGGGTGAAGGCTTTCAGATCCCCAACAACATTGGCGAACTGAGCTCCTTCAGATAACTTGACACCCGCTTTGAAATCATATTCAGCGCACAACCACCAACAGCCACAACCTTTGTCATTACCGAATTCATCTCCCTACTTCCATTGGTAAGAGAAGCATTTGTGAAAAAGTTGGAAATTTTTTCAAACTCCAATTTGTATTTTAATCAACCACCTTTTGAGAATGTTGGTCATGACCTCCCGCCGAGACTCGAAATACCATTTGGAAAAGTCAATCAACAAAGCGCCCGCCGTGTACAAGTTACAAGATCCCTTTTTGTTACCCGATACATAAATGACATGGTAATAGACGCATACAGAATTATTACCAAGAGAGTAGGCTGGGTTGATCCCATGTCTTATTCCTACAATTGAAAATGAAGTATGATGTTTTGATAGTGATCCTGATGATCTTTCGGATTAAATAGGAGTTTCCTTTCTTTTTACTCCTAAAGTCAGCTGCTTCGTTTCCAAGGTCAAGGTGTCTAGTCCGATGATACATAATGATCTCATACTGAGGTTCACGAATTTCTCATTCTCAAACTGTTCAGTCAATTTGCAGAGAAGGTTTACGCATTTATTAGCTCAGCAAGTATTGTTCCTTGCAATGTTCGTCTCAAACCCAATAGCTAATTCAATTACAAAAATATGCTTTTCCTTGACCATTACAATATAGATTCTGTATGTATCACCTGTCACGATTGAAGTGGACAAGAATGGTTCGATATCAGAGTAGATGTTAAGACAGTAAATTGCTTTGAGAAATGACGCCACATGGTGCACCACAGAGCAGTGTCGGCAGTTGTAGCGTCCTTTCTCAAGTGCTGTCTTACAACCGCCTATAACATGGTCAAGGATTTGGTCGTTTTCGCAGTGTGGGCATTATGATGTGTTGAGCTTACCCCATCGCTTCAGATTTGTTTTGGTTGCCAATTCGCTGTTTAGATAGCGTATAACACAAAAGTGTTTATTGGTAGCTAAGACAGTGTGTTATCCCATCAAGTTGTTATGCGTTTGTTGGCAAACAGTTTAATGGATTTTATGACAATATCTTGGGCTGTTTAACTGTTAATATTAATTTCGGGTTGATTCCATAGCCAATTAATTGTTTTCTTTGTCGATTTATACTGATCGTAAGGGATGTTTTGTCCACGTGTAGCTTTATGTATTTCAGCAATATCAGCATTTTTAGAGGATTTCAATAATAATTGTATTTAAACTTCATGGGTTTTTTGTCTAAAATCCTTAAAATAATAATAATAATAATAATAATAATAATAATAATAATAATACAACTACTTAATAATACAGTAAATGAAAGTGTGGATGCTCCTAACTGGGTGATATACAGACTTATAGCCTCCTTTCCTCCTACATGGAAGCTAATAGCCTGTATTATCTTTAATAGTATGTTTAATCATCTAGATTCCTCGACTTTAATTTCCAAGACAAAAAGAGGGTGACAAAAGGCTAAATGCTCTATAAAAACGTCTATAAAAATTCAATTATTGATAGATAAAATGGTGTTAAACTAAAGCATTACGACAAAAACAAATCTGGTGATGGCCTACTTTGAGTATGTTTAAGACAGCTCTGGGCATCAGGCCCTTCTTGGTGTGTAGCACGCAGAAATGGAAACCAATGAAGGGGGGTAGGGGGGGGGGTTAGAAAAAGTACCAGTCGAACGTGAAATAGTTCAGGAGGATAGTTCATCTCCGCTTGTAATTGTTTTATGCCTGATGCCTTTAAGTATAGTATCATGGAAAGCAAAACCTACCAATGAAGGCAAGAAAATAAGCCATATGCTAAATAAAGACAATTTTAACTAATTTCTTAAGTAGTGACATAAAATAGATTCTTTAATAAAGACCCTAAGTATATTTAACAGTGTATTTTATTATCAGCACATATTTCTAAAATCTTTTAANTTTTTTTTTTTTTTTCTTTGTAAACGGTCTATATAGGAGATAAAAAAAAAAATCATCTTTTTTTTTAATAAAAAAAAAAAAAATTTCACCAGACTCTCGTCAAAAAAAACGCCTCTTGTTGTTTTTTTTTTTTGAAATACTTTGAGGTGGGAAAAAGGGAGGGGCCTTTTGTGGGTGGAAAGAAAAAAAAAAGAAAAAAAAGGGGGGGGGGGGGGGGGGGTTAGAAAAAGTACCAGTCGAACGTGAAATAGTTCAGGAGGATAGTTCATCTCCGCTTGTAATTGTTTTATGCCTGATGCCTTTAAGTATAGTATCATGGAAAGCAAAACCTACCAATGAAGGCAAGAAAATAAGCCATATGCTAAATAAAGACAATTTTAACTAATTTCTTAAGTAGTGACATAAAATAGATTCTTTAATAAAGACCCTAAGTATATTTAACAGTGTATTTTATTATCAGCACATATTTCTAAAATCTTTTAAACTCCCGACTGAAATATACGGCAAACCGATACTACAACAAAAAGGTCACATCCCAGGAATTGTTCCTTTCTACAGCAAATGTTCTATGAATTCACTGTGACTAGATTGCAAATCCTTTAGCCTCTAGGTCAAACTAGAAATATAGTTTTTAAAAACAAAAAATCCAAATCATATCTAATAGCGCAAATAAAAACAAACAAATTGAATTGTTAAAAAAATTCAGCCACCTCAAAATCTCAGTGGTTGCTGATTCCTCCCTAAGAAATTGACCCAGAGTATCTCTTTCAAGGCACATATCCCGAACTGCTCTTGCTGTTTTTCCTGTTTCCTTACGAGAATGTACAAATATTAATATCTGGTTCTTTCCTGCGTGATCCATAACTTTATCATAAACAACCTCATTCATTATCTGATGGTGAACAAGAAACAAGAAAAGTTAAAATAGTTAAAACAGGTCTTTACAAAGTATACTTAAGCAAGTGATCATGAAGAAGTAAATATTTTCTGGGCAAAACAAAATATAAATACATAAGTAGATTAACTGATTGCTTGATTAATTGATAGATAGATGGGTATATAGGTAGATGGATGGATGAATAGATAGATAGAATGATTGATTGATTGTGGGATGGTGGGATTGAGGGACACCTACGTACGTACGTACGCACATACATACATAAATACATTCATACATTCATACATACATACATACATACATACATACATACATACATACATACATACATACATTAATGGATCCATATATCTGTGCATGCAAACAATGTGGTGTATCATCTGGACCCCATTAGGAGATAGGTACACTATCCAAAAAAACATGTTAAGAGCAGTAGTAGACATACCTGAAATCTTTTTACTGCTTTTTTTTCTGTTACTCCAATGTACTGTTGTTCAAGCGGAACTGGTCTGAAGCTGTTATCAAAATAAAATAAACCTTTTGCTGGGTTGACCCTCATAAAAGTGGCAACATCATCATAGTTGGGCAGCGTTGCACTAAGTCCAATTATACGAACCATTTCTTGTGTACTCTCTATCTGTCGAATGGTTCTTGCGACAACAGTTTCAAGGACGGGTCCACGTTCGTCGTGAAGCAAATGGATCTCGTCAATAATGATAAGCCGCACTAACTGCGTGTATGTTCTTTCGCCAGCTTTTCTTGTGATAATATCCCACTTTTCTGGCGTGCAAACAATAATCTGAGTGTTGTCAATCTGCTCTTTGTTAAGTTGATGATCACCAGTCAATTCTGATACAACAATACCATAGGAACTCAGCCGCTAAAGTAGAATAAACAAGAATGTTGACACGTAACTGGAGTAACATAAATTTCCTTTTTGCTTTTACAGCAACTAGTTTTTTTCCTTTTAACAAACAATACATAAAAACTCAAACCTTTCAATGGATTTCAGCTTAACTGATTCTTTCATTCATTAAAAGAAATGCACATGATGCTTATGCTAAGTAAAGAACACGTAAGATAATTCGCAACAATACAACTTCAGTAAAAGAATGGCAACCAAGGTGGGTACTATTCTTTATGCCAAGTATGCTAAGAATACTCAGTATATTTTGGGAAAAAACGAAAAATTCTGTGTATTAATTTCCGAAAGATTGACAAAGACAAACATGCTACATCACAAAGGAGGATCACATACTAAGAACACGCTCTCAATAAGGGCAAGGCAGTTATAAAGTTTATCCTCCTTCAATAAAATACCCGAAAATAATGTTTGTAACCACTCAAATTTTTTTCCTTCCAAAGTTAGTTTTCTCGCAAAGAAAAATCGCTTATGACTCTTATAACTCAGACTACTTGTTTCAATTTCCATTTGAAATGCCCTTTGTAATCCTGCTGTATTGTAGAAGCATGGTAATGTTTTTTTCTGCCCATTCAAGACACTTGGTATACACTGGGAGCATCTACAATTTAGGCCTAATAAATCACTTTCTTCAAAATTAAGAAGTGAAGCTATAGGGAAGTGAAAAATATGTGCATCGAACTGCGTTTAAAAAAGTATCTTTGGCTGTCATAGCTACATTCTCTACCAGCTGAGTTATCGGTGCTATGTTCCTAACCTGATGACTTTTCAACAAGATCTTTCACTTAGGTGAGCCATTTTTCTTCTCGGTCCCTATCGATAACGTTTTATCCTAACCATGGATACAGGGCTGATCCTTCCACAGACGTTCGTACCGGGCCAGAATCAGTGCCATGATAGCTACTGAAATCGGTTCGCGCCCTGTTCAATATTATTTAAACATTTTCCTTTGCCCACCATGTTATGCCTTTACGGAGATGCCATTCTGTGCCATCACCCCCAAATGCGTGATTAGAATGATATTTCAAACGACTGTGACAAGAGGAAACATTAGTTCATATCATAAACATTTTCATTTTACACAAAAATATATAAATATTTCAACGCTAGAGTGGTTGACAATTTAACAAGCTTCCTAAGCAAGACGAAATGGCCACAACATATTGCAGAAATAAATGTCAATAACCGCAAGTCCCAATGACTCCAACAAAAGGCACAATTACGCTTAGTAAGAAATTTAGGCCAATGTGGTTAGCTGTGGTGGTGGTGATGATGATGATGATGATGAGGAGGAGGAGGAGGAGGAGGAGGAGGAGAAGAAGGAGAAGAAGGAGGTAGAGGAGGAGGTAGAGGAGGAGGTAGAGGAGGAGGTAGAGGAGGTAGAGGAGGAGGTAGAGGAGGTAGAGGAGGAGGTAGAGGAGGAGAGG